>CABEEJ010009276.1:0-19421 GCA_901482245.1 Timema douglasi
CAGATAAATCTTTGCCGGGACCGAGGATCGAACCCCGGCCGCCAGCATTGAAGTCTGACACCTTACCCCTAGACCGCCAGGTCACCCGACCTGCAGTATTAAATATTCAGCTAAGATTTGATCCTTTATGTAAAATAAAGCACGCTCATCCACCTCATTAGTATGAAAATTTGCTCTCTGGTTTAATAAATGTTAAAATAATATGTATACCAAATAGTTAAATAAATATTCTTTTTAAGATTTATTATCAATACATATTTAATTTTATACATATTTTATTTACCTATATAACATTTCATTACTATGCAAATTTTCTTACACCTTTAATAAAATGGTACAATATATATATATTATTATTATTACTATTTAGCATTGCGTCTTACTACCCGTTCGGGTTATACGCTTTAAGTACTAACTACACTAATGGATTAGAAGTTGGTAAGGCTGAATTAGAGGAAGTGAACACAAATTTTCGTGGAGGGAGAGTGTAAAACCATTTAGGAAAATCCACCCCAGTTCACCCGACCGAAATTCAAGCCTCGATCTCCCTGTCCTCGGCAGTCGAGCTCAACATGACTAGCGCGTTAGCCAACTATGCCACCGAGGCGGGTATTATATATATAATTATGTATATGATATATATATATATATATATATACGATATGATTTATTATCAGTAAATGTTAGGTTTGTATAGGCTACCTATTTTATTTACCTATACACCTGTGGTCGCATAAAAATTTTCCCAGTGAAAAGGAGTCACGAATGGAAAATGTTTAAGAATCCCTGGTCTAGACGACCAGTATTGAATCACCAACGAGGTTTGGAAACCCATGTTTGTTACAGATTACTATTCCAAATCTAAACCCAGAAATAAATTAGACATACCATAGGAAGCATTATATATATATATATATACATATATATATTGATTTAGGGATAAGGAAGGCTGAGTTTAGAGAAAGTTTACAAAAATTTGCGAGGAGGGAACGTGGAAAACCGTTTATTGGTAGTCTAGTCTATTGCGAGACAATTCGGCCACCGAAGCAGGTTAAAATAATATTAAAAGTACAACAACTTGCATAGTCTGAATCCAGAATCCTGCTACATATCTTTAATTTCCATTTTCAAACTATAGAAAATATTAATTATAATGTCTCTAATAGTTAAACTGGTGCTATAAATATATTTATTGTGATTGCACTTAACCTACATTTCAAGAATATTCTGGTCACTTTCTGAAAAAAAGGTTGTGATTTTTGTATTTATTTTGATTTGCAGACTCATCTGCCTGTTTCTTGCTGTAGACTATTTAATTTCGAAGTATTTTATTTGACAAAATATCTAAACTTCTCATTAGCTAGCAGAGTCACGTGATTAGGATAACTATAAACGATATACGCGATTGAAAGTGTTTGGGACCATCAAGAAGCTAGATGGTTTACGGATACAGAGCTTACGGACTATTTAGATGAGGCTTCACTCAGTTGCTGTTAGAAACCTCCTCCATTGGACAAATGGTCTAATAGGTCACTCTCACAACAGAATGGTAAATGAGAGCTTGAATCCTGGTGTGGCTTAATGAAGGAGTTTTCTCCTCCAAATGAGTATCCACTTTCTCTATTACCGAGAATGTTAATAAATTTCCTTTAATTCAACACTTCTCATCCCTATTATATTATTATGATTAGCATATATTTGTGCAGTCCAAAAGGATAGTGAAACATGGCGACAAAGAAAAGTAGTAACTTACCACCCACGATATTAGTTTTTCCTCCCACCTCCTACATTATTCACTACTGCTTACTACTCGTTTGTTCTATCCACCTATTTATATTATTGCACTGAGGATAAAATCTACTCGCATTTGCATGTAGGAGTAATAATGGTAGTATATTTAGGAAATAATACCTCAAACAAAAGTAGATAGATTTCTTTCTTTACCTTCCCACTTACGTTGGTAGTGATATTTAAGGCTATGCATCTCACTTTTTACTGCCCTTAAAACAAATTAATTTCCTTAATCTATAAAACTATATATTTTTTAAATATTTTCCTGTAATTCCCAGATTATATAATAGGGCCAAAAGGCAATCTATACTGAGTGCAGAATTTAACTTGGCCCGACACTGGGAGGATTAATTCTATACTTTATTATTTTTATGGACCCTTTTGGTCAAGGGTGTTTCTAAACTAAGGTATACTATGCCCGTATTTTTATTTTAAAAACTGTAGTAGTAATGGAGATATACAGACTAGTGGTAGTTTTGAAATGTTTCTGCCATACTGCGAGTTTGTGTGTTAAGGAATGTCAAGATTTCAATCTGGCAACATTGGAAAACCGATGACGTTTAAAATATTTAATACAGTGGTATTTAAATGCTTCACTGTACAAAATATTTGAATAAGAAAAAACTCATGCATTCCATAAGTGAACCATAAAAAAATAGTTATTTTTATTAGTTTTAATTTTTCCATTTTCTTAGGACCAATATGATTTTGTAAGAAATTGCAAAAATTATACAAACATGAACTAAATTTGATTCTTAAAAATCAAGTTAGTGTAGCATAAGTCAAAGCGTGTCTGTCTTCAAAGTTATAGTTTCCAAAATAAATCCTCTGGAACTTAAAAAATGTTCTCAGGAAAAATACTTGTCAATTCTATTTTAGCATTTTATTTCTCAGAATCTTTTAGAAACGTAAATACGGAATCACTATTTCAGGTTAACTATTTCAATAATGATACGTGTGCTTAGTCCTTGTTTAAATAAGTTTTTTTTAAGTTCTGAAGTCAATACATTAATTTTTTTAAATAATATTACAATTACAACATATTTAAGTAAATCCAAAGACTTTAATTGAGCTTTTAGTCTATTTTAAATAAGAGAATTTGACAAATGTACATAAGCTCAAATAGCAAATATGTGTTTCAATAAACATTTTAAAATACTAACCACCTTATATTACTATAGTTTCTAAAACGAAAAGTTAATTTTTTAGGTATGATAGAATTTAAAAAATGTTTCATTCAATGAGTCAATATTGAACTCGTGACCTCATGATAGTTATTTAATAAAGTAAATTAAGACACTGTCTTTCGATCTCACTTAAACAAACTATTTTCCTCTTATTGCTTATAATGAAGGACTGAACTGTGCATCTAGAGCAATATTATATTTTTATTATCTGGTATAGTGGGGAGTGTTCCTGGCTACATATCCAGAGGTCCCAGGTTCGATCTCAAGCGCTTAAAAAACATTTCTACAAGACAGTGGTTCTGGAACCAGGAGAGACTCAGCCTTGTGAGGACAAGTCAGGAGCTACCTGAACAAACAACTAGCAGCCCCAGTCTAGAAAACTGATATTAATGGCCGGAGGGTTCGATTGGCTGAGCATATGACAACTTATAGCCACAAATGTTAGTTCTGTCATCGCTAACGGCAACTGCCACTCCGTTGTTATAGATTTAGGGCGGCTTCAAGCCAGGTTTAAAAAAATATATATTTGGCACAATTTCACTTTTATTTCAACGAAATCATAATCATAAAGTTGTAACTGGAGAAGAAGAAATGCGTCTATCTTGTTTTATGGTGCACTACAGTCTACTCAATCGATGAGTCCTGTCTCGCATGATGTTTTGCTGGCGAGGGGAAAACACTCGCATTTCGCTTGTGTGACGTAACGCTTCACAGTTGAGATGTTTCAAAACTAAGTCTTTGCTAAACTACGAGCGAGTATCGTGTAATCCTCTAGCGACTCGCTACTCGCAAGTTTCAGGAGTAAGGGCACAGGTAGACCATCATATCGTCTGGTAATGTTGTATTGTTTTGAGCCGCTCCAGCTGGGAATTGTTATCACTATCGCTAGTGGTAATATTAGTAATGAGATTATCTAATCAGAAATTGTGTCAGTTTATATTTATGTCACCATACAAATCCTATTCCGGGACCAGCTCTATTGAATTAGGTCAAATTTATACATCCTAAGAGTATCTGGATGTACTAGGTTAGCCTACTCTAAATTAGTTAATCCATAAATTTTGACCTAACTTATAGGCCAAACCAGGTTTGGGTTATGTTAGGTTTTGCTAGGTCAGGCTAGGCTAACTTATGTTATGTTAGATAACAATATTTGCACGCAAACCATATATGATGAAACATTTTCAAGGTCAATTCATCATATGAGTTAAGAACGATGAAAGCAAGTATTACCTATAAATATCAAGCTGTTTTGGTTTATCCTACAGGCTGATGTATGTATCAATTCAACTGAGTTCGATCTATTTTGTCCTAGAATAGGGGCTTGGAATGTATGGATTCTAAAAATAAATTATTATAACAACAGTCAGATTGAATAAATATTCTTCGTATTAAAAAAAAGCATTCCTGAGCACATATGAAATACTTTACACTTTTACAGAAACAAATCTAGGAAAATGTAACATTTTAAATACGAAGTGTATAACAATGAATGGCTGACTTCAATGTGAAAAATACATTTACCAATATCTCCGGAACTTTGGTTTTATAAAAATATATTTCATGATGTTTTTTTCTATCTTTGTAGTACTGCAACCTTAAAAAGATAAGCTATCTCCTATCTTAAACACACACGGGGCTCTATGATCCAAATTGGAAATTTCCGCTTGTGTAAAGTACCCTTAAAATCATTTTCATGTGAAAATGAGAACATCCATTTTGTTTGTAATGTCAAACACTACCTGGATACAAATTGTATTAAAATAATTATACCAGATATTGAGAAAATAGCTTTTTATTCTCTTTTTTTCCTCTCTAGTAAGCTACCATTAATTTGAGCACTAAACATCTAATTCCAAAAATTCTTTGGTGGAGCATTATGAATCTCTAGATACCGAGTTTTAGCCCGATTGGTAGAATGTTTCCATCTAGACCAAGATACACACACAGATACAGACTTACACACAGAGATACATAGACATACACACACTGATAGACAGACATAAATGGTATCGCAAAAAGCACATTCTCGGACTCATTTTGTCATCTAACGTCAATATCCATCGAAATCTGTAACAGTATTTTTTTGACGATCGCATATTTTCTCTACCTGAGAAAGTAATGACTCACAGGATGGGGTTTGCGAGAGCTTCCTAAGTGTGGATGTACAGTGATGTGGTCATGGGGCTGGCATATATAATGACATTTACATACAATTTAATAAGTGAGAATTGCTGACCACGTGGCTACGAGTTTGGATACGAAACTATTTTAAAGATCCAGATATATATCTAGCAAGCGGATAAAGTTTAAGTTAAGTTGAACCAAATACATTATAATACACATGTACTGCGTATGTTAAAATATATTTTTACTATTTGACTGCCTACGATTTTGGGGGGTGCTATTAAAAGGGCCCTACACTTATAGCTGATATTTGTATTTGAAGTACCATCTGTTTGGTCCTCTTGAGCTACACCCCCACAGGAAATACAAGAGTTTTAATTATCTTCTCCTAGCTTGTAGCCTATGCTCTGCATACGGCTTCAGGAATGACAAAATGAGAAGACAAATATTTTCGTCCATCATTGTCAGCACCTAGCTTTATTTACTGCCCACATTACTACTAGAAATGTTTATATAGGTGATTTATTAAGGGTAGTTAGTGTTTTGATAAGTAATACAAAAGCAATTGTTATTAACGTGGTAATCAACCCTTATTCGGACAAGCTGAAATATTATCTCAACTTCTGCCGAGCGGGCCAAGATGATCTTGTAAAATTTACGATGATTGACTTAGAGCTCTTCATGGAGGCAGTTCTACGTGATACTATTGTCTTTTGGCGAATGCGTGAATATCAGGTCAGTCATAAACTTCTCCACGTCTAGTCTCTCTCAATAATGTGTTCCTTATATCCTTATTTTTTCCTGGAGACACCGAATTTCCCCACAATTATTATACATGTGTATATCTCTAAAATAGAAAAGTTACTGGATTTAGTTTCAAGAACAACACAAGTAATATAGTAGAATCTAACTAATGTTGACCACAAGAAACGTGTTTGTATTTTCTAAAATGTGCTCCAAATGTTCATTCGTAAGATGATCAAGGTAGATATATAGGCCTACCAATCAGGTGTTAATACAAAACCCTGTTCATACTCTACAAAATATACGAATCAGGTGTCACGGATAAACAGGTCATAAAATAGATTCATTACATAATATTACGTCATTTTTTGACTATATACTATTTATCAGATTTTTAGGAGTTCCAAACTACGATAATAAAAAGTCCTTCTACAAATATGTATAAGAATAAAAGAAAGAAAATATATCAAAATTTTCTAAAATAAAATAATTAAGAATAACACCTATCATAGACAAAAATAAGACCAGAATTTGTTAGAATATTAGTGTAGTACCAATCAAAGATAGCAAAATAATCAATGTTGATCAAATCAAACATAACAGATTTTGAACGAACCTAAGATATTATCGTTAAATGAATATTTGATTATTTTTAAATTTCTAAACTAAGTGCCTGTGATGATAATTAAACAATTGGAAACTGTAAAAATTAATTATTTACTTTATTATAAGTAAGGCTTTATTATCAAACTTTTTAAAACTAAACGTAAATAACAATTTTAAAATCTATTATTGTTTTGATTATCTTGTATTTTTTTGTGTTTTTTCGTATAACTGATCAGTAATGATACACTGGGGCAATACTAGTGTTTTAAATCATTAAAAAACTTAAATGAGATTTTATTTAAAAGCACACGTTTGGTTACTAGTTTCAAATAATGGATAGATAATAAAATATTATATAAAATTGGGTATTTAACTTTTGAGTTTAGTGAATAAATAGGCATACACATTAATGTGATATATCTATGAATGAAGATCGTGATATAGATGATATTATTTGTTTTCATTAAAACATAAGTACATTCAAATATGGCCATGTTGTCTCGGATATCAAACATTTATACATTCTGTTTAAAGTGTTAT
This sequence comes from Timema douglasi, assembly GCA_901482245.1. Taxonomy (NCBI): domain Eukaryota; kingdom Metazoa; phylum Arthropoda; class Insecta; order Phasmatodea; family Timematidae; genus Timema; species Timema douglasi. The sequence goes on from CABEEJ010009276.1 coordinate 6,996, forward strand.
ATAATTAAAGGTCACTTCCTGTGTAATATATTAATGATACCTCAGATTAGAGAAGCAAAGTAAATTATGTAAGAATATATAATCCTGCAAATATTATTTTGAAGATTTTCAGCTAAGATTATATAATTTAAATATATTTCAAAAAATTTATACTCTTACATTTTTTAATTTTTTAAACTTGTATAAGATATTTATATCATTATGTGTAACAGTTTAAACAAGCAAGCATTTCCACGTATTTATTCAGGAAAAGAAACGGTCTCTAGATAAATCCATCTTTTGTAGTAGACAACATTAGTGTAGACTCCAGGGTCACCTGGGTCACCAGATCCTTCCCCGAAGGACACAACTCCTATAAGAGTAAAGTCATTCCCTTCCTTTATCAGCAAAGGTCCTCCAGAATCACCCTGAAACATATTGTAAATAATATCAGCAGACGACACCGCTGAATGATCACAGAAACAATTACAATCTATACAACGTTTTAACCACACATTGGCCTCAGCCACACTCCAGAGTAATGTGGTGTTGCACCTCTTGCACCATATTTGTCTTTTAGTCGTTAAAAAAAATGCATTTATGTTTTCGTATTAACTAACACATTCTCTGGCCTTAAGGTAGTCTAGGGTTCATGGCTGTCAGAATGTAAGCTCGTTATACTACCCATCCTGAGAAACCTCTGGCCCTCTAGTCTGACAAACAACCTCCTTAAAATTCACTCTCACATTCTCCTCCCATCGATATCTCGGTCTACATATGGGTCTTGTATCTTCAGGTTTCCCAACTAAAATGTTGTATACACACCTGGCATCGCTCACACTCACCATATGATACCCCTCTCCTGCCTTTCTTATTATTTTTGTTTTATCCTTAATATGTTTATACATTTAATATAAAAGCTATTAGTTTTGTTAATTATGGCTATTGCTGCCTCTAGATATGTTATTTAAATTAATAAATGACACCTGGATACGGGAATCGAACCCGAGACACATAGCTTAGTACGTCAATGCTCTAATTACCGACCTATCCAGGAATTGTCCCATGCCCATAGTAATATCTTTGCTCGTTAATCCATCATATGTGGACTCGTACAGTTATAACCGTACATATACCGAGTCGATCGTGGCAGCGCTATCTGATAGCTCGTGATCATAATTGATCACACATATGTACCCGACCATTTATACACGTCCATCACAGACTCTGCAATAACATTTGAGTGGAGAACAACCCCGAGAACGAGGCGAGTTCTGAATAACTCAGTGGTTAGATAATTGGCGTACTAAGCCATAGGTTCTAGGTTCGATTCCCGTGTCCAGGTGTCTTTTTTCAGATTATAGAATACTTAACATGATTGCTCAGTTCTACTGTTTGTTTATCCCTGTTATAGCTAAATAACTTTCTCAAAACAATCCTATCCATTACATTACTTTAGAGTGATTGACCACGTTTCACTTTTGTAAAGAACAGCGGCTGTATGAGAGCTTTATGTATATATTCGAACTAGTTTTAAAACCAGTACTAAATAAAACGTTGGATTTTAGCACGTTTAACACAAGATTCTACCTTGTTTCCAAAATGTTAAACTCAAATGGAATTTGACTGCCATTGAAAGGGAGGTCGTGGTAACAATACAGGCTGGTTGTACCGGATGTTTTGTCTAGTTGAACATTCCTCATCTCCTTCCAGTGCTGATTAGAACTACTAACCTCAGCCTTTTCACTTAGATTAGGTTTTTAATAATCCTTGTATTAAACAAACAACAAATAACACACCCAATAGATAGTAGTGGTAGATAATATAATCATCTTTAAGAAATAGATGGGGGAAAGCACATTAATAACCTGGATAGTAAACTTCTAGTAAACCCAGCCTGGATTTAAACTCCCAGATGAGGGTCAATTTGTATCAAGGTCAAAGGTGAAGTGTCTCCGATAGTAAGTATCGACATGAGAATTTGACAGAAAATATGGTGTAGTTTCTTATAAACTGTAAAACCATATTTGAATTATTTTAAATATATTTATTGAGTGTATATGGATAAACTAATATTAACTGGTAAGCTATCGAGTAGAATAGTTTTTATATTAAAATATAAGTGAGAATGAGATAAGTAAACATTATTATTTTAAAATATACAAAATTTGCCGCTGTATCATATTAATAATAAGGAAGTTTATTAATACCTTTTGAAGCTACAACAGGCCTAGCAAGCCGGTACTGGAAAATATATGGATTGAATAAAAGAACTGACCCAGACTACATGCTAGAAAGAGTAATGGATGTAAAGTAAGTAAGTAATATTATTATTACTAGCACCGCGTCTTACAAGTAAGTAATAGAATAATTAAAATAATATTATACCTTTTTTAAAACAAACACTAACCTAAAACTTGTAATAGGGACTTTTCCTCGTTCTGCGGCTCGAGTCCTAGGGGGGAAGCTTTAAGTTCGTTCAAGAAAACCGACTTGTCAGTCTGTTTTGTTTCATCTTGCTTGTATCAAATTAATGTCTGATATCTCATTACAGGAAGATTGTTTTATATTATACAGGCAAGTAGTACAGGTTATGTCATTTATTTATATCAGAACTAAGCGTGTAACCCGAACGTTTAGTAAGACGCGGTGCTAAATAATAATATATCACAACTAAATTAAATCAAAAGAATCACAACACTTTATGCTTTTAACAACATGTGTATTAAATTCTGATCTTACCAGAATTTTAACAAGGGTTTTTCAAAAGATGTTGATCATCTCTTAAAAGCTTACCTTTTTATAAAGTTTATAGCTAGGAATATATATATATATAAAGGTGAACAGAGTATTGTGGAGGAAATAAAATGATCTTTTCTGTTTCTCGTCCACTGATACCAAACCTCTCGTAAAGACTGTTACAACGAGAAGTAGGAAGCTAGGACAATATCAGTCGAGTTTTCTTAATAAGGGCATTTAAAAGAAAACATATTTTTTTTGGCAAAATTTTTTATAAAACCATACTATTGAATTTGTGTTATTTTACAGTATTTATAAAAGCCATCCAAAGTAACAGCCGCGGATCAAATTATTGGACGTGTGAAAATGTAAAGTTGTTCTAGAAAATTGTATAGCTATCAGATAAGGTCAATCTTATGAAAATTGGACTGTAGCATTGACACTACAGCCTTACAAGATTTACAATTTAGAAAAACATTCTAAGCCATGATGAGAAAAGCAGCCTTCAATATTGGTCGTATTTGAAGAAAATCAGAACACAGATCTAGTTAAAGCTGTACCTGTGAATAAAACCTCATTGTTCAGGTGTCGGAAGAAATAAATTCTCATGTGCGGCATGTACGGCCAATGTGTGATTGGTCAAATGGGGACCAAATGGAGGAGGACATAATCATAAGTACAGTTATATTAAGATAAGGCTACACTGGCAATACTTCTCCCTCCCCCCGACACACTTTGAAAACCTGCAATACTCACTGCGGTGGTATCCTTTCCTAAGGTTTCCGTGCAGATCATACCCTCTGAGATCCCGAAGTCGAAATCTTCTAATTTTTCAAAGAACGGTTCCTTGGAACAATTATCGTTGTCGAGAATATCCAAGGTTACATCAAGTAGGATAGGGCTGCTTTCTCCGTAGAAACGAGACTGTTGGGGATAGATAATAGTCAACTATGACTGAATTGACCTGTTTTAAAAATCAAGACTAGTGCAGTGCACACTAGAAGGAAAGTCTGTCAATGTTCAATTAACTTTCATCTTATACTATATTCACTCAGTACCAACTATATATTATATGGGGTACTCTAGTTGATCTGTGCAATTTTCAACTTGTGTTTCTAGAGATGAACTTACCATCATGAGAAAAATCAATCAACACAAAAATAGACCAGTTACAGCTCTCATTGACGGGCAGGCGTCAACCTGGTCTAGCATAGTTTCCCTTTAATGGGGAGTTTGGGGTTCTAATTCTGGCCGGACATACTGGGATTTGTTTTTATGAACGTATTCATACGTTACATTTATGCAAGTTTGAGTACATTTTATCTAAATTATACCTTATTCCTCTCTTTAGTTTAGCTATGAATATAGCTATGCTGATTTTTAGGACGCAGTGCAGAGAAAATAAATAAATAATTTTAGAAGTAAATAATATTGACTGAAGTAGGCGGCATTATTTGTAACGTTATCAGCATGCGCTTCATCCCATATTGTGTGATTAGAGTTACAAAGAATATGTTCGATTCGTTAATAACGGTATTTCTGTTTTCCCCCTTTTTATAAGAAGAAATTGTTGGACTTATTTCTCTAACTCCTCGTAACAAGTGATGACTAAAAAAAATTTAAGTGGTATTTGAAATGAAATTCCTATATTAAGTGATTATACTCACACGCTAACTATAAAATAACTTAAATCTAGAACAAATACAGCATCAAGTCTTACTATCATCAATTCACCACTTTGAAAGGGGACGCCCCAATTTTATCACTTTAACATTTATCGGCCATCCCGGGAATTTAACTTATAGTCCTTATTTTTGAAGATAGATGTCTTACAAACTAAATTAACGTGTTGTACAACAATTTACTGAAATAATAATACACACAGGAGATAATCGACTCTTTTTGAAACTTGTATAGCTCAATAAGAAAAGTAATGTAATTGCATATTTATAGTAAATCATTCATAAAATGATTCCATTAATTTTAACTATAGGTAGAACTAGTCTTAGAAAAATATTGTGCATATAAGTTTGGCTTACTCTATATCTTATCATAATTATCATAAACATAGATTTATTAATACCCATGAAAAAATCCCACAGAAAAGCTTCACATGATTTTAAATATAATCTAGTAGCAATAAAATAATACATTTACACAAATATTGAAGATATATTGTTATTTAAAAAGGTAAGCTCACAATTGTCATCGTCAGAATTACTTTACCTTTGATGTTATGCCCCATCCAGCAGAAACAACTTTTGTGCCAGTTTTAAGATAATATCCTCTCTCTACTTTAGGTAACTTAACGTATTTAATATATGGATTATCAGTAAATGGTTTCTCCACCTGGAAGGAAAAACGTAAACTATTAGAATAGTATTTACAATTTGTTGCGACATGCTACTTTCAATTTAAAAATTTAATAAATTTTAATATACAATATATTTACGTTGACAAGGACTTCGTCATTTTGTTCCAATAATTCAATAAATAAATGTGTTTCTCTCTCTTTTTAACTGTATATCTAATTGTATATTTGCTACAGTTGAAACTGGAACTCCGTTTGAACCCGATTTCACTAGATACAACTAGTCTCAGAAAAGCCCTTCCATTAATATTAGGTTTGAACTAGATATTTATAGAACAACAAATGCAGTCCACAATATGGTACTAGTGTGAAGTCTTTGACCAATAAAACCAGTTGTTTGGTAAAACTAGTCTCTAGATATAAATAATAGTAATACTGTGTTGTGACAAACATATCATTATTTAAAGAATCAATAAATGTTTTTCCAGTTTATTTTGCCATTTCAAGTCTAATATATTGACCTGTTTCCTTCTTCGAAGAACTGATTGTTTCTTTGAATTTCTACACCCGGTATAGGTATTATGGCAGTAACTCCAAAATAAACTGGAGGATGTGTTTCATCATAAATAAATGTCATTATCTACAGCGTGTTTTGAAAAATTTTCATGGAATTCCTTTCTAGCTGGAGAAATATTTGCGTAAGTGCCGAAGAGCATTTCCTCTTCCTCCGCTTCATCATTGGTCTCATTTTCCTCTTCCTTTGCATGCATCTGCTCAGTGACTTTAATAAGCTTATCCTCATACTGGACGTTTTTTAATAAATATGGATGGTGGCGTAGACGTACTGAGCCTATTTATGGGCTAAATACTAGGCATTGTTTTTTATTGGCAATTGTATATTACCTAAACTAAGGGCTCTGTTTTTCCCCAACTGCACGAAGTGGAGACATTTCATCATGTTGTGGAATGGTTATATTAAATGTATGGGACACCAGCTTTCAAGAAGAGTCAAATGAAAATCAACCTATTCGGCCACCTTGCTTTCCAATGCTTGCAGTAAGACAAACTTAGTCAAATTATCCTGATAGAACAAAATGAATTTTAACCCATTATAAGTCAGCTATTGGATGCACATGGGGTCAACCTGGCATTTGCTGTTCAATTTACAATGAAGTGTAGGTTTGGTAGACAAGCTTTTCATTTTATTACATTCATCAGTTGCATAGTTCGTACATAGCTAAGAAAGTATTCATCAAATATGTAGTTACATTGGCGTAATTAAGGGATATGTCCATTTTCTTACTGTCTCAACTCCCATGTCCTACAGCTTTATGAACTGTTTCATTAATATTATCAAGTTCTTTGACTAATTTCTTGAGAGTTTTACCTCCTGGGACAAACTTTTCCACTTAAATAATGTATATAAAATTAAATATTTCAATCAATGATTTTGCAAAAGTGTCTTCTTCACAGAATATTTTGCTTCTTAAAACACCGCTAAGATTCTTGTAGACATCTGTTGTAGTTACATAGTAGAGACATACTTTATTTGCTGGATTATGTCAGCCTAATTTATCCATAAAATACATTTTCCACCTTCTCCCCTGATCCCCTTAACATTTATTTCCAGCACCCATGCAACGAGAAATAAACACAAAACCTAAAAACACTGGCAAAAATAAATAGTATTCATTCCCATTCACTGATCAATTTCAAACACTAAATTGAGACATGTAAAAGAACTTACACATCTCATGGCTTAACTGATATATTTCAGTAAGAACTAACTTTTCCTGGTAAAAACAGTAAGCACTGTATAAGCCTGTGTACTAATTACAATAATGTGTTAGGAATTAGGAAGGTTATGTTTAGAGTAAAAGAATCTGCATTTGCATGGAAGCAAAATTAAAACAATTTAGAAAAACCATCCTCAGTATAAAACCCAAATAAATCTCCCCGTCTTAGGCAGTCCAGCCTATTGTGAGAGTAACACCTTATACTATGCGGTCACAGAAGCAGGGGTCTGAGCTGAAACATATATATATGTTACAGTTCAGACTCCTGATATATTTATATAGGGTTAATCAAATCTCCAGATAAAAACATTATGAATATGCAGGTTGTAGGGCGTGACAGGACAAGTACAGTGTAATTTTTAAATTCCAAAATCATGGAATACCTGAATAAAATTGTAATATACAAAACTAGCACTAACCATTTTTATGAGTATATAGGCAGCTGTTACACAATAAATCATTAGCTCCAAAATATGATAAATATAAACACACACATTGTATATATTATATAAAACACACATACACAATACATATTGTACAGTACATACATGGGAAAAATAAAAATTTAAACTCAAACTAAAAAACATAGACAAGTTAATACACGAAAATGAAGCATCAAAACAGTTTTTTAACTTAAATGCCAATACATAGGAAAAAATAAAGTGAAAATGTTTTGTGGTAGTTTGATCAACTCCAACCAATAAACAAAATATTCAATTCCACCGATAGTATTAATAATATCGATTTTCACGTCTCACGTCTGGTTGGGTTTCAGTTAATCTCCTCAGGTTTGCCATCATTGTAGGTGCCCTCTCCTTTACTATCCATCAATCACAAAATTTGTTACACATTATTGGAATAGGAGTTGATATAATAAAATTGTTACTAGAAAAAATTAACAAAGTACTTTATAAACTTCGAATTATTAAAACTTTTCCGTATAAAATTCGAATAAATGTTATTTTTTTACCATTAAAACCAATAGGAACTTTATGGGGAATTATGGTGGTTTAAAACTATCCAATTTTTATAATTAACCAATGTCGAAATAGCTACATCGTTCTTTATTTCCACGTAATCAATTTAGGGTTGGTGACGCCAAATGGCGGCTCTACGAGACGTCAAAGCTAGCTCTGTATGCACCTGGGGTGCAGGCGTCTCATCACTGTAGCACATGACAAGTGGAGTGGGGAATATATTATGAAAAGTAACAGGCATTGAATTGGTTGGAAACAGGTACCCATATGGAATTGCTGATTCGTTAAAGATATTGTCGTTGGCCCTGACAAGGGGACAAGGGACAATATTGAGAGCACGTGTGTGTCAGGAGAAAGAGTGGTAGGGATGCATTGGATGCGTTGGATGCCTACCTTACAGGCCTATACAGCACCAACTTTGGCGTATCGCAACATCACCATTTGGTGTCGCCACCCAAAAGTTCACTATGGGGAAATACTTGTCTTATCACCCCTACAACTTATGTATTATTTTTACCCAGAGATCTGAATGACTCTCTCTTTCTATATATATATATATATATATACACACACTTATATACATATATATATATACTTATATACATATATATATACTTATATATATATACACTTATACACATATATATACTTATATACATATATATATTAATACAACTATTCATATCTCCAGGTATATAAATATACAGGATTATACAGATACTAGGTAAAAAATGTATACATGTATTATAATAGGTAATTTTACGATAAATTTATTGATAACTCTGGTAAACAAAGATTTAGTCCCATAGCAACTAAAGGATGATATATATGATTTTTTTTCGTTGATTTCAAAACTGGTCACGTATAGTTTTAACGTTATTCTCACTTTAAATTTTTACAGTGCAAAAGGAAGCTTTCTCCCAAGCAGAATGGCTAGCAATCGCAGATTAGTTAGCAAAACGATCTTCCCGCTTTATGGAAATCTCTTCGAACCTATCTTTACAACCCCAGGCTGTTCAAGACCATGCTGATGATCTACTTTTGACACGAAGTCAGATGTTTGCTTACTTATTGTCTAAGCCCGCACTCCTGGCCAATTGTCAGTAAGAGTTCATTTTTTAAACATATAATGATGTGTGTTTATTTGTCATAAACTGTTATCTATGTAGTTAACTGCAGATTTTATGGTGTTTATACCGCTCAGTATACAGTTTATAGTGTTTATAATAACAAGTGGCACAATGTCTATAATTTATGTCAATCATTCAGACTCTTTTTGCTACATTTGTAATGAGGCAACATTTAAAAATTGCAAACGTAGTTTTACTCCACTCATTAAGAAATGCTATAAGCTTTACTTTAGATGCAAAATTGTTGACCACGATATAAATTGGTCCTTATATATTTGCTGTGTCATTTGCGTTAGAAATCTTCTCTCTGCACTCAATTTTGCTCTTCCAATTATTTGGCGGAAACCAAAATATCATTCTACAAAGAGCTACTTTTGTCTTCTAAACATTTTGGGCATAGGTTTTAAATCCAAGTACACTGTGATACACCCTAATTTACCACCCGCCATGAAGCATGCATCTCATAGGAAAGAATTACTTGTGCCAAAGCCTCCAGAAAATACTAGACTAGGTGATGATGAACAAGAGGAAGATCCTGGAGAGCATATTTATAATGATGTAAGTTTGATCCAATTTTTGAAGCTTCCTGCTCATCTTCTGAGCCACATTTACTTACTCAAGGAGATCTCAATGATCTTGTCCAAGAATTGAATCCATCTAAAAGGCAAGCTGAACTGTCATGTTAAGATCCAGATTGAAAGCTGGAATCTCCTCCATAAAGAAACAAGAGTGTGTGTTTTTAGAAAAAGTTATACCCTAGTGACTTTAAGTATTTCTGGTCCCTTGAAGATGGACTTATCTTTTCAATGAAGATTGCTCTGCCATACAAGCACGTGCTCAATAGTACAAAATAGAGGCGTTGAGTTTATTTATAGATTCTTCTAAAGTTATCTGGAAAGTTGTACTTTTCCACAATAGAAATACGTTTCAATCAGTTTCACTAGCTCATGCTCTCGATATGAAAGAAACATACCCTAACGGAAAAAATCAAAAGACTAAAAAACACAAATTGAATCTCTGTGGTTTCTTAAAAGTCATTGCTCTTTTGCTTTGACTTCAATTTGGTTTCAAGCATTACTACTGTTTTCTTTTGAGTGGGTTAGCAGAGACCGTAGAAATCATTACACCCAGAAACAGTGTCCAAAGCGAACGTCACTAGCCCTGGGGAAAAATAATGTTGTCAATAAAACACATATTGATTTGGAAATAGTGTTTATATCACCACTACATATAAAGTTTAGTCTTTGGAACTTTAGAACTTTGTTAAATCAATGAAGGTAAGTGGGGCTGGATTTGCATATTTAAGAAAACATCCACAAATATCAATGATACAAAGATCAAGGAGCGAATCTTTGTAGGACCTCAAATAAGAGAACTAACTCAAGATGAGATATTCAATGGTTAGATGAATGAATCTGACAAAGTTGTATGGGAGCCTTTCAAGGGTATTTCCTTGAACTGCTTAGGTCAACATAAGGTAGACAACTCCAAAGAGATGGATAGTAAATGATCTCTTAAAATCTTACAAGACCTAGTGATGTACCATGTTTTTGAAAATAAATTTCTTGGATTCATACCTGGATTTCTTCCCAGAAAATCCTGGGGCGGTCACTTATGAACTTGGTGAATGATTCAACCAATATATTTCTGGCATAGAAAAGCAGTACCAAGACAAGTGGTGTCCAAGTATGCTTTCTGACTTTTGTTTGACTCTAAGAGAGATGTTCATGAGGCAAAATACAGCAGAAAATCCTACACTTCTACCTTTTAGGTAAGATAGTCCTTTTATATGTATGTATTTGAATAAATTGAAAATTGACACGTAGGCACTGGAATCGAACCCAGAAACCTTGGCTTAGCCTACTAATGATCTTTCACTGATCTGCGTAACTAAAATAATTTATCCCCAAGCTTTGCCTTTCATATAATATACTTGATGATATAGCTTTGCTTTCTTTCATATGTATGCATTGTAAATGCACATAATATTGTAAGATTTAAGTGGGAGTCATTCAAAACCCTTGCGTGATAGAAAAGGATTAACAATATAGTTTAAATTCATCACATAAAAGACTATAAGACTCGCTTCTTTTTGTTCTTGGGATAAAAGATAAGAAAATATTTGCTGAACAGTGTAATATTAGATTTTATTTAGTCTTAAACACCATTTAGAATTATATCTCTGAATTGAAAGAACGCAAAGAAAATATCTATCCCTGATAACATTTGGTACGTGCAATACTGCCACACTATGCTATGGACTGCACGTCAACAAAGGGTGGATTAACTTTATATACAATCAGAGCTACCAGGTCATACTTTCGTACCTCATAAATGATTGTAAAATTTAATTTTAAAAATAAATAAATTTCCTTAGCTCAACAAAACTGGTAGGGCGTAGAAAAAAATGAAATTAGCTTGATTAAATATTGAAGAACGTTTTCAGAACGATTGGCGGTACATTTAATGACAATTGTAAAAAAGTGTATGGATGGTTTCAAAACGATTAAAATTAAAATGAACTACTTTTAAAAATATTATAGGTAGGAATTGGTAAGTAGATTGAATTACCATCTCAGGGTGATTGAAATCATAATGAAGGTATTTTTGAGGACGAATAACACTGAATTGAAAATTGCAAATGTATTGAAATTTTATTGAAAATAAAGGACTATTGAAGAACGATTAAAGGAAGATTGAGATGTATTTGAAAGATCATAATAAACATTTTTAAAACGTTTTGTCATAAAATTGTAAACAGGAAGATACAAGATTTGATGGGGTATTAAAAAGTTGATAAACTTATTACCATTATTAAAATGCATAATTATAATAGCTAATTAAAGGATTGTTACAATGCTATTTAAAAAAAAATCAAATTGAACTTTTGTTCTAATAATTAATGGTATAACAATATTGTTTGGGTCAACTGGCTTACCTTGATAAGAGCAATGTCATCAGAAAGTGTTTTACCGGTTCCGAATCCCGGATGGGATATAACTTTTTCAAAAGGGTGAACTATTCCACCACTATTAAGTTCCAACGAACCGGATCGGACCTGTAGCACTTCCGGATTACTTAAATAAAAAAAATAAAATTAATAATCATCGTATTACATAGAAACTTTCATAAATAAATTAACATTTTATATGATCATTAGTGTAAGAATTTAATTACTCCTGGAATTTTTATCTCATCAGATTTATTTAAAACTACACTGGATGAATTTCCAATAAATTGAGTACATTTATCTTTAATATTTATTTGTCTAATCCTAATCACAGTTGTTAGAGAATCTAACTTAGTCACGAGTTTATTTCTAATCACTGTTTAAAATAAACACATATTAAAAAATAAGTTTATATTAATTTTTTTATTTGATGTCCGTGAAGGAGTTTAATTATATTCAACTACTAGCAGCCCAACCCGGCTTCGCACGGGCATAATAATATAATAAAAGAAAATACACAATGTTTTACAGTGAGTTTCTAAAA
>CABEEJ010009277.1:0-19421 GCA_901482245.1 Timema douglasi
CTGGACAACCAGTCTCAGGTACAACATGTCTCTCTTCCTCTATTACTGGACAACCAGTCTCAGGTACAACATGTCTCTCTTCCTCTATTGCTGGACAACCAGTCTCAGGTACAACANTGTCTCTCTTCCTCTATTACTGGACAACCAGTCTCAGGTACAACATGTCTCTCTTCCTCTATTACTGGACAACCAGTCTCAGGTACAACATGATGTTGTCTCCTGTGTCTAGACAAAGATATTTCGTGTTTCCAAAACAATCCTAATTCAATATTTATTTGTATTCTTCTGTTTTACGAGATTGGAGTACACATGATCAGAGACATATGGACTTTTGGTGACTCGGACACCAAGGGATGAATATGTAACAGGTGTTAACCTTGAAATAGTTTGCGTTGGGTTTTTAGGGTTTATAGAAGTTATGTCTTATTTTTTCCAGGCCTAATCCGTATAAAACGATGTCTACAAATACTGCTATAGACATACGTTACCACGGTTAGTGAAAATTTGCTTTATTTTATTTCTAGGAAACAAGTCAGTTCCTGGTCTCCCCCCTTCTCAAATTAATTACTCAAAAATCGATGAGCATGGAACTCTTTAGACTGGCGTTATATTAAAGTTGTTTCCAACCACAGGAACATCTGCTGATTCTCACAGCTCAACTGCAGATCAAGTGTTCCTATAAATAACCTTCCTGGACGTGAGATGAGCTAAAGCGAGAAATAAAACCTTTAGGGAATTAATTTTCTAGTCAACGAGTTCATATTTATATTGGGATGTTCGGTTCCATTTCATTTTATCATCGCATTCTTAACTCAATTCAAACTAAACTTTCAAAATGTCTGATATTACTGAATGCGCTTGTTTCAGGAAACGATTAAAGAAGAATTCAAAAGAAGTCAAAAAGTAAGTTTTGTAAGTAAATATTTTTTATAATTTTTTTTCAAATTTAAAACGTGATTGAGCAAATCAATTTCGATAATAGTTCCCGCAAATATGCGCATCCCATTAACAGCGATGGTGTTTAGTAAGTTTCCAAAAAATATCAAAAGGAAAAGCCGCAATTTCATAATGAAAAAAGGGCAATTTCTTTCGGTGGAAACCCTTGCAGTTCTACCAGACCCATTTAAATTATTATTTTTAGATAATAAAAGCATATACTTCGAAGATTATCACCAATTTTTCAATATCTGAACAGAAATGTAATAAAACTACTGTCCTAGTTCTCCTGAACTGTTCTAAATGTTATTTTTTAAATGGTAGCTTGTATATTTAAGATGATGGAGGATTAATCTCGAGGCTAGACCTACCTTTCTAGAATTTAAAAGCTATATTTGAGATGTGTTTGCAAAATGGAGGTATTGTACGTTAGCAGGTCATGCTAACATGTGACGACGAATAGAAGTTCTTTCTAAGAAAATTATCTCTTTCAAATTAAAAAGATTTCTATTTTTAGTCTTAACTTTTATTTAATTATTTTAGCAGGTCTATCATAAGTAGCGTACTAAAAATTAGATTGAGATTTGATTTTTAAATTGTTATTAACAACTATTAATAAACTAAGAAAATTATCTGATATACTTGTAGCTGAGCGAAAAACATCTCAAATATAGCTAGCATAAATTTAACTTGAAAAAATTATAATTTTAGTAAATCAGTTAACTCTATGTATATTATTAAAATTAGTGTTCCTCATCGAGTTTGACGTATATATTAAGTTAGAATGAAATACACGGAAAGATTTCTTTTGTAGTTCCAGGTACAGACAAACAGCAGATCTATTTTAAAACTCGATGCTGAGAATAGTCACAATACTTCCTTTGTATGAGACAGTAAAGATCCGTCTCCCATTTGTTGTTTTGTTCCTCAGCGTGTCCCCCGGCCAGTGGAAAAGATCCCCACGGATATGGACGAAGTGACAGGCATAGCGGCCATTAGACTCTCCCTCCACTTCATCAACGAGCTGTTTATTGGTAATATTGGTCTCCCTCTACTTTATGAATAAGCTGCTGATTGATAATATTGGTCTCCCTCAATTCATCAACGAGCTGCTGATTGTTAATATTGGTCACCTTTATAGTCTGGTCTCGGGACTCGAACCACTACCAAATATACAGCTAGGTCCAGTCCACGACCCCAGTACTGGATGTTACTTTTTCAAAATGTCTAAAACACATTTCAATATGAAAATAGTGAGATCATAAACATAAGGTTCCATTAATGGACTCGTGAAAAAACAAATAAATATCAGTTGGATAACATAAACAGGATAGTAATGGCTTAAATAATGTAGTAGTCCAACAATTTGGTTGTCATATCTATATCACGGAGGTAAAATCAATAGATTATAGATTTCATAATGTATGCATAAATTGGGGAGCTCGGGGGGAGGGGGGAGAACCGCGAGTTAAGAGTACCGGTAACAGTTTTTTTTGCCAAAATGAATGAAAAAGTTCTTCAGTAAATACGTTTATTTTAATTTTCTTCAGATGGTAATCTCAACAGCTGTTTATTTGTCATGAGGGGGGAGGCAGCTCACAGGGACAGTTGAAATTAAGATTAAAAGTCATGTTTATTTTAATCAATAAGTGACAGAATTTCAAGTTACTATTATGCTCACCATAAAAAAATTTATTTATTTATTTTGCACCACGTCTTACTACCCGTTTGGGCAATATGCTTAACTACTAATTACGCTAATGGGTCAGGAATTTGGAAGGCTAAATTTAAAGTAAGTGAACCTCATTTGCGGGGAGGGAAATTGGAAAACTGTTTAAGAAAAACCACTCCAGTTCACCCGATCGAGATTAAAACCTATATAACCTGATCCTCGGCAGTATAGCTCAATACGAAACTAGCGCGTTAACTAACTACACCACCGAGGCGGGTAGTAGAAACTATAAATAAATATATCTACTGGTGCAATATTTGATTTATTTTGACTAAAAATGTTTTTTGTTATAAAAAATAGGGACTTCTTCAACTCGAGTAACTTTCACCCCCATCTTAAATAAGGGTAGTTTTTATTTACAGTTGATACAATCATTTGGGGAAAGTGCAAACAAATATACACAAATATAAATATCTAGTGAAAGAAAGTTAACACATGAGTTAGAGAAAGTCGTATGTCTTCGTCTGACTGGATGATCCAATGGCAGACAGTGCTGCTTGTGTTAACAGCGGTGAAGGGCCGACAGGACTTCTCGTCAGCTCTGTGGGAGCTCAGGAAGAAGGAACAGGAACGTCGTGAAGCCAAACCTACCCCTGCCATGTATGCCATACCAATACACCTGTTCGACAACTCCCTCAAGAGCGAGCGAGAAATGTGAGACGCGAATATTTGAGTAATTAATAGTTACGTCACAGGCAGCTCCGTTTGGATCGGAAGGTCTTACCTTGACTGATTACACTATTACCCTATCTTATAAGATACACCATAGTGGAACCAAGCAAGGTAACAGCCTTACCTTGACTGATCATACTATGGTCCTATCTTGTAAGCTACACCATAGTGAAACCAAGCAAGGTAAGCTTGATACGTTTCAGGGTAGATGAAGGGCACATTATAAGTGTGTGTTACAAGTTGAAAAAAATCAAAGTTTAAAATATTGCTCCCTCAATAAGGGACTACCCGCGACGCTTTCACAGGAATAGTTGGGATGGCCATCTGTAACACGCCAGGAGTGGCTGAATTTGATCTCGTGACCACAACCCCTCGCCCTCTGATTGGCTGTTGGTTTATCCCCTCCTCTGACACCCCCTCCCTTCCTCCTGACCCCTTTCCAATGTTCCAAACTTGTCTATCCTGGTCTCATTTGTTTTTTTATTTGTGCTCATTGGTTATTTATGTATGCTCAATAATTTTTTATTTGTGCTCTTTGGTTTTTTTTATGTCTGGTTAAGATTCGGGTGGGCATTGGAGTTTTTTATTGTTGTGGGGGAGTTTATTGTCATAGGATTGGAGTTTTTTTTATATTTTATTGGTGTGCGGTCTACGGCGTCGGGCGCTTCTCGAGTGGCACAAGCATGGAGCACGAGCATCTCCTGACGGCAGCGTAGAGAAGAGTGTTAGAGATGGTTCCCCCTGCCTTGAGACCTCTTTCACTTCCCCTCACTTCCCCTCCTTTGAGGTATGTGTCGCAACCCCCTCACCCCCCAACATGTGGTCATGGGTTTTCCCTGATGACAGGTGCCAGTTTGGCCAGTTTGACAAATCGGGACAAGAATAGATCCTGACCTTGAATGATGACGAAATGGGTTTTCCCTTATGACTAGCATCAGTTTAGTGGCTTGACAAGACAGGAATAGATCGTGACCTTTAAAGAGAGCTACGTCATTGACTCTGGAAACTCTCCCCTCAGCAATGGGTTTTTCTGGTGTCGCAAATACTCCCCACCCTCTATGTGGTAATGGGTTTTCCCTGATGACTGGCACCAGTTTGGCGTCTCGACAAGACGAGTCGAGACAGAAAATAGATAGTGACCTTGAACCTACGAGCTAGTACAAGAGGTCATTGACCCGGTTTATGTTTGGCCCAGTTTGACGGCTTGACAAGTCGAGACTCATCTCTACGTGTAAAGGGACAGAAAGGTTTTGTGTGTATAAAACATGATATTACAAAACAAAATTATTAAACATTAAAGGTTTCGAAGACATATATTAAAGGTTTCACAGACATCATACATAATATTTATTATTCACATTTACAGGAATGCCGCATATATTCATTCACACGTTTTTCTACAGTGTCTCTTAGATGCGTTAGCAAAATTATTTTTAGTTCATAATCCAACAAGTAATAGTCCAAACCAACAACTTGACGTGTATAGTAGGTAGTACTGATAAGATCCAGTTTTCTGATATGCGTTTCCACTGTATGCTGTTCGGGATCGATGACATCTACTGATTCTGTTAGCGTACCGCATACATCAACAATGAGTGTGTCGTTCAAATCGTTGAAATATAGTGTGATGGGTGTCGACCATATATCCCGACGGTCGACGACGATGTCGATGAGGTCCCACACTTCACAAAGACGCGCCCAGCTAGGTGCTAGATAGGTGACCCGTTTGAGTCCGGCGTCTTGTTTCTCGCTGATGACGACCATATGGTCACTACACACGCAACTCAGAGATTTCATGATTAGTCAGACTAATCTTCTGAGGAGGTTGCGTGTTGCAAAAACTTTGATATTACCGACTTGTATTTGCACAATCATTGCCACTATGTACGATTAAACACCACACAGTTCCCTCCGCATTATTCTAGCTGGACAGATGGCGTAAAGTTGTTATTGACACAAATACCGACGATGACTCGCTTGGCGTCGACTTCGTCGAGCGGGAAAAAGTGTTGAAAATACTGGTGATTGTGAGTGGCTTCATCGTTTTTGCTTTGTGAGTGCAAACGTCTTGACCTTCCATGATGTTTGATCGCTTTGACGACTCTCGTGGTTATGACTGGCACGTCTTCGGGACGCCCCTTTTATAGGTGCACGCTGATTGGACGCCACATCTTGATGGGTGGCAGGACCCTACAGTCTTGAAAAATGTGTTGTAATATCTCACCACCTTAGCGTCATTGCCTGTATGATTGGTGAGTGAGAATAGGATTAGGAAAGTTTTCATTGGAATATTCTGGGCGCGATAGAGAAGGTACATGAGACAGTAATGGACGCAAACGTCTGAGGCGATGCTTTGAAGTAATAGCGTGCTATGAGACGTGCGGGAAGTGTTTTTGTGTATAAATGCCAGATGTGACTCTATACGGGGCGGAAAACCATAACAGTCGAAATATTCTCCCACGCCGTTCTTGTCTATAAAGATGGTGACCAAATGCGTCCCAGGCTTGGTGTGTGGATCAGTGTTGATGACGAAAGCGGCCAGGTCACGCTATTCTTGGGAGTAATTGATCAGCGGGGAACAACTCCGATCGTACAAAACGGAACCACAGGTTTGTTTTCAGCGCATGCCTTATGGTGTGGGTGTCCATCTTAAATCATACAATCTTGAAGTCCCCAAACGATGGAGGTCGAACAGAAATTACATACAGAACTATGTGTCATGCACATGGTACCTATTTAAGTGTTTTCAAAGACGAACAATCTTTATCGTACAGATCTACGACGTGCGTGGGGGGTATTTGACTAAAAACGTTTCTTTTCTACCTCCTTGACGTAGACGGTTTCTGCCCACGTTGTGGCACCGGATATGAGGGATTCGAGCAGGCTGTAATCCACATCACCACTATCCCAGGGAATACCGTACAGTTTGTTTGCGATATAGTCGGTTTGTTTTTTAGCGGTGACTGAAAATTACTCGATACCACATGGGGGTTTTAACAACCAATGTTGAAGTAATGTACCACATACAGATAAAACACTCAGTTCCTTGACGATAAACTGTTTGCTGTCGTCAATGAAGCTATGGAAATCCACAATGACGTCCATGATTTAAATGACGAGTGTAAGGGGTGGGAAGCTGTTTATATTAACTCCCATAATCGGTCATGACGTTTCTGTCCTTGTCAATGGTGATGATGTTGGCAAACTCCCTGTACACGATACAGTTGACGGTTTCGGTGAAAGCTCTGGTGAAGCTCACTTCAACAATCAGAGAGCTATGCCTCGTCAAATTCCAATGCGATGTCATGTGGGCGGAAAGATTAGGTATTAGATCGAAAGCCATGAGATGATATCCCTTAGGGAAGGCTTCCCATGTGATGTTGTTACCTTCGTTCATGAAATTGATACCCGTTCCACAAAACGGTGTGTCGTAGGACATGACATAGTTGTTTTTTGAAAAATCGGGCTGCAGTGAATTTGACGGCACTTGTTCCCCGTTAACGTACAGCGAGAAATGGTTCATGCCGTAGGTTTAGAAGTTGATGAGGTTATTGGTGGCGTCCCCGTTGAACGCAGTGTTTGATACAAATCCTACGATACATCATTTGGGTAACTGTCCGGAGAATATGCTGTCCAGTGATTTCCCTTGCACACCCATAGGAATAGTGAGTGTTTTTACTTCCACGCGGGTGATGGGATACTTTGCGGAAAAGATGTTTAATGTCTTGGCATGTACAAACAGTATAGAAGGTGCTACTTTGACACGTCGACTTCAGATATGTGAACCTTAAAGTGAGGGAGTTCAGGGACGGCCATAATACTAAACCCGTCTCTGGAACGGACCAACCTGACTCTGAGCTCGGTACCGTTCAAAAGGTATTTCTCTTGGTTAAACACGTCAACGTGTAGATACCCCAAAAGATCCAACATCTTACTTTTTGTGATGAGACTGTGATGGGCCTCAAATCCCTTGTTGTTGGCGGTCCGGGTTCCGGGTCTGTCTGCGAAACACAGACCGCAAGTCAAATGTGTTCTTTTGGCGTCACTGTTGTATTGAGCAGCGTCTCAATGTAATATATATATATATATATATATATATAAGCATACGTGCTGCTGGATAGTGAGAGTAGTTTTTGGTTTAAAAACACATCCACCTGTGTGAATAGTGAATGCAACCGGTTTTTGACGGGAGCGATTTGCTCCATCTTTGTTAACGCGCCACCATCGGGTTTCATGATGGCCGCCTTGAGATAGAGCATAGTCTGTGAAAGATCGATATAGAACTCACCTTGTCCAGTCAATGGGCGAATCATTGGTTAGGAAAGATACAGATTTGTACTGGAGCCATTGCCCACTTTCAAGACTGGTTTGTTTGGGTGGACGGAAAAGAGATCGAGTTCACTGCTGGCACACTCGCAGGACTGGGGGTGTAGAAACGACATTTCAACTGAAAATATCTACACCTTCTTTCTTGACATTTTTACGTCGGGCAACGAGAGAAGACTGACGTCAATGCTTCTTGTGACGCCCTTTATAGCTTGAGCTGGTCATCAGTGTGTCGATCTTCTAGCTCCGCCTTGCGTTTCAGGTTTGTTACAGCCTCACCAACACGGTGCCATAGACCCTCTTTGAAAGGACGATGGTGATTGGCGACGTCGGAGAGTACGTTGATAGCCGTATGAAGTGCCTGTTTTCCAATAGTTTTAAGGCCACTTCTCAGCAACGTACTACGCTCTTTAAAAGTCAACTGAAAAAAATTCCTATCCCGTGCCCGCGTTGATAGGGAACACCGTGATAGATCGAAGATATTCCTGTTCCAGCCTGGTTAACGTAGTATATTTGGTAGGGACAATTCATGTTGAGCAGCGTCGAAAATGAAGTTTCACGCACACTTTTCCAAACTCTAATGGTACAGGTTCACCAGTGTCTGTTCTTATATTGATTTCCAGGTTTTTAATTTCCCTTCTTAGTACGGGCATGTAGTGCAACGGATCATAGCTAACTGTCTTATGTATGCCGTAGAGATAGTTTATGTTTTTGATTTCAACGATACGTAAAAGTGGTGCCACTATGTCACCCACAAGCTGAGGATTAACCATATCCGTGTAGATGTACATTTTTTAGGGCAAACCTAGTAGAATGTTGGCGGCGTACGGTGACTTTGGGACTTTGATCAGATTATTCTGAGGATCTAAACCGAGCTGTAGACTTAATTGACTTGAAAGAGTCAGCAGCTATATATTTGGCGAATAAGAAACATCGTCCACTTGTTTTGGGGGTTTGTGTATTTGAATACAACTCCGGAATCCCTTTTAAACGCCTCTACTTCGTTTAGGGATTTGATCAATTCACGGAGAGCGCTGTAGTTTCCAGGAGAGATGTGATCCTTGAATATTTGTTCCACGCCGTTAGCGTCCAACCAGTTGTAACATACAATATTTTGGCCCTCGGGTACGGTGGTGAAAGAACACGGATATTGGAATTCGGTGAGAGCGACTTACCACCGTCCTTCGATTGTAAAACTGTAGGGTAGTTGCGTGGTGAAATTAGCGAGAGTATTTTTCGGAAAATATCCCATAGATCTGTCGCTCGGCAAAGTGTTGTAATATTGGTCCTTCATGGTAAGGCGCTGACGTAACTTGCAGGAATCTAAGAATTATATTTGGAGGGGTAACCTTTCCACTGCACGTACACTTTCTTTCTGCCACCTTTACCCTTGACACGTAGTATTTTATCAGCTTTAAAAGTTTCGGGGAGATGTACGGGTTGGGTTCGTAAAACGTTCCTTCCACCTCCTCACCGTCAAGATCGGTCAGCCTGTAGACGAATGGTTGTCGCAACATGACACTGCTGAATTTTAAAATTTCTTCGCTCCAATTGCTTTCGTAGACCTTTTTAAACAGCATTTTGTATTTGGTAATACACACCGTGTCACCGACTTTCTCTTTTGGTATAACGTAAGTTTTATTTCATATTTACTTTATTTATTCATGTATAAACTCAATTTTTTAGGGGTGCTAAAAGTATACACTTAAAATTAGGAGACAAAATAAAAGTATTGTGGGCCTATGACTATCGTAATTTGTTATGTACAGGTTTCTTTTTTAGTTTTCACCCGTTTAACTCGAAAAGTATGCAAAATAAAAAAAGTATTTCCGAACAAAAGTTGTGTGAATTCGAGGCGGAAAGAAAACAGCATGATTTGATTTAGTGGGCATTTTCAAAGTTATTTCGTTTGTGTGATATTTTTGTAGGTTGTGGTAATCCTTTGGCGAAATTCTTTGATCGTAGTAGGCTTTGTTTTATAAACAATATACTTTAGTTAGACCTGTGGAAAAAATATAATAACGGAGACCACGCTTTGGGTTAGTAAAACAATAATACCTTAAATTATTAACGTTTAGTAATAAATCACTCATTGTAATAATATATAGATCATTTGTCAAATATTTTTTTAAATCAAGAGTGAATAAAAAAATTATTTCAAACAAAAATTATTTGTTTTTTGGTTATATTCAGATGTTGATACAAATAATATAAGTTTCAATTAAAAAAGGTATTTACCTTGGAATAACTTTGAAAAGTCCACCAAATAAAAAAAAATCTATTCTCGTCCCCCCTCCTACCCCCTCGGACACCAAACGACTTTTATTAAGATTTTTTTCGTATTTCGCATACTTTTTGAGAAAAACAGCCGGAAGCTTAATAAACAAAACAAAATGTTCATGTAGAATGGGTTTTTTTCACTGTCCGTTAACTAAGTACCAACTAGAGCGGATACGTTTTGATATTTTATTCTAATATTATTATCATGGTGAGTGAAGTCCTCGTTGGATCGTAGGTAATTGCCAAGGTACTGAGCGAACAGGTGAATTTAAATCATCTTTGACGTACATCTGTTGCCTCTCGGGGTGCATTCTTCCTCATTTGCAGCAAATTTTGCAGAGCAGAAGTTCTCGGACAAGTTGCTCAACTTCATCAGGGTGATTGAGTTCTTTGCAGAGCATGTTATGGAGGCAACAAGATGCCAGCACAAGTTTATCGACAGTTTCTGGTTGTACTTCCAAAGGTCGTCGAAAGACTCTCCACCGGGAAGCTAGAATACCAAAAGCATTTTCAACGACCCTTCAAGCACGTGACAAACGATAGTTGTATACCTTTTTGTCTTCGTCCCCTCCAAGGTGGTGTCTGCTGTATAGTCTAAGTAAATATGTTTTGAGGGGAAAAGCCTCATCTCCAACTATTACATATGGCAATGGAACAGAATTTTCAACCAAAGGTGTAATGTGGTGGAATGTTCAATGTCTTGGCTTTGAGTTTTTTCCCAATCACAGATTTTGAAAAAACATTACCATCACTGTTCTTACCATTTGCGCCTACATCTACAGCAATGAATCTATACTCAGCATCAACTAGTGCAAGAAGAACTTGCGAATGAAAACCTTTGTAGTTGAAGTATTTTGACCCTCCACCAATTGTGCTCTGAATAGCGATGTGCTTCCCATCAATTGCTGCCAAACAATTTGGGAACTACTAATGATCCAGAAATTTTTCTGCTGAAGCTTTCCAAACATCTTCATTTGGCTTTGGCATAAAAAGAGGACCCAATATTTTCCATACAGCTTCACAAACACTTCTAACTATCTTTCCTACTGTGCTGAATCTCAAACGGTAACTGAATCCCAGGCTTCTAAACGAGTTTCCTGTGGCCAGGAACCTGAAAATAAAATGATTGCTATAAATACTTATCTGTAAATAAACATAAGATATAATTTAAATCAATTATAATTTTATTATTTATATTTTATTTTATATTGTTTATTCAAACAAATCTTTTTTTCAGCTGGGGCAGCGAAAGATACGTGGGAAAAATTACGGAGGTGTTTCATGAACGCACTGAGCCGACGAAGGAATAAGAAGAGTGGAGATGGAGCAAAAAAATGCCTCCATGGAAGTTATAACAAGAAATGTCATTTCTTTTGCCCTCTTTTAGCACAAGAAAGACACAGAGCAATCGACAGGAAGTGTATGAACTTCATTAAGAGGTGGTTTATAGCCCAGAAACAAGCACTAATCACAGATCAGGAGAAGATATGAATGATGAAGTTTCACCCAGTCAAGACACTCCCCAAACTTCACAGGGAGTTCATATTGCATCTTCAAACGTTCCAAATGAAACGCATGTAAATTTTCAAAATATTGCTAATAAGAAAAAAAAGCGAGATGGAGGAGACAACGATATTCATCAAATGATAAAAATTATTAGGGAAAATTCAACTTTGAGAAGAATCAAACATGAAGAAAGAAAAATATCAAGCCTTGACTTAGATGACACAGATATGTTTTTTCCGAGTTTAGCAAAACTGCAAAGATACTTCCTCCTTTAGAACCAGCTAAAGTTAAATTACAGGTAGGCCATGCTGTCCTTCAAATGCCAATTGCAGTGGGTGAGCAAGAACAGTATCGAAAATCATCTGCTTCCCCCGCATCCCACAATTCCACATTCAGTGAAACATCGTTCTAGCCACGCCCAATTTCTACTGCATCTGCAGCTTCATGCTCGTCAGGAACTGGAGTATATACTCTGCCTCTTGTAAATGATCCAATCAACAGTGAGTATTTGGGACCTCAAGTAAGCTCAGCTCAATACATTTCAAGACTTCATCAATATTGATCATATTAAGTAGATTTTCTATTTGAAAGAAAAAATGTGCTACAAGAATATTCTGATCTTTGCTCATTAAAATATTTACCTACTTGATGCTTTCTGTAAGACTTAAATAAACAAATTTTTAAAAATCAGTATTTTGTCATTTCACTCACCTTAAACACACTGCAAGCTTTTCTTCAGTAGTGACGGCCTCTCACATCTGAGTGTTTTTGGTTACTATATTCTCCTTTATAAGATCATGTAGGAACTGAAATTCTTCCTTTGTCATCCTAAAATACATTTCATATCGACTTTGGTGTTCTTTAAGTTCCTTAACCAAATGATAAAACTCGCCCTTCTCCTTCCTTTACAAATTTATTTGATGCACCCACACCCTTTTCCTACGAGCCACTGTATTAGCCACTAATACTGCACAAGCATTTTCCAACTCTTCTTCAAACTCAGATGAACTGCTTGATTCACTTCTCTCCATGGTTAGTCCAAGACTGAAGAACTTTAGATAAGAAACGTATTACTGAAAACGAAACGAGAGCGCATGTTGAGTGGCATGACGTGACTCTAGTGTGAGTATGTACAGCACGTCACGTCATATCTTTACTGTGTGAGGTCTCATGAGCTCACGTGACGTGACGGCAGTGTGTTCCCACCTTTAAGGTCACACTCTTAGCTAAGCGGCCGGCCAGATAAGATGCTACCAGCGCTCACTAGTGATACCGAGGGAGGAGCGCCCGGCACCGTGGACTATACACCAACAAAAAATAAAGAACTCCAGCGCCCCGTCCCAATTCTACGACAATAAACTCCCCCACACCAATAAAAAAAACTCAAACGCCCGTCATAATCCTAACCAGACATAAAAAACCAATGAATAAATAACCAATGAGCACAAATAAAAAACTATTGAGCATACATAAATAACCAATGAGCAAAAATAAAAAACAAATGAGACAAGAATAAACAAGTTTGGAATACTGGAAAAGGGTCAGTAGGAGGGGGTCAGGAGAGGAGGGGAAACCAACAGCCAATCAGAGAGCGAGTGTAACAATACAAAGCCTTGTATTGTACAATGACTCCCCACCCAACCTAACATCACCAAATAAATTGCCAAGAGACGTACTACCCACCCCCAGAAATTACCTTCAAATTAAATCTATAATAGTATTATTCTCTATTATAGCCCTATCCAGCCCCAACCAGTATTCAAAGCAAACATTCAAAATCCATTATAAACAGTGAAATTAAGTAACTGTTCAAACGTACCTTCGTCCAGATTCCTTGGCTACGCCGCTTGCGAGTCAAACGCACTACTAAACAAGAGTTGGGCAACAACATCTTGAAGGACGGATCGACGGTCTACTCCACCTGATCATTGAAAATAAACTAGCCGATGTTTACTAGACCTCCCTCTGCCAAATCAACTGAACCTGGTTTGCCGTCTGGCGGAGGGATATGAAGATGCCACGCCGAACTTTCATGCTTTCACATTGGTAGAGAAATCAGAATACGGCCGGGCTACTACGAAGCGTCCAATCAGCGGCTGGGAAAACCTACCTAGTGTGTCAGAATGACGTAATAAACTATTTGGGTGTAACTGAGTTGAAAGTGTAAACCCCTCCCCCTTGTATCCGTGTTCTAGGCTCATTATATAATAGGTTGGTAAATTGTATATATTGTACACATTCTCTATTAGCCATAGCTACGCATCAGTCAGCGGTAGGGAGCAGGATGCAAGCTTGTTGTAGAAATGCAATATAACTATTGTAATTATTCTCTGTTAGCCATAGCTACGCATCAGTCAGTGGTAGGGAGCAGGATGCAGGCTTGTTGTAAAAATGCAACAAAATATTGTTCACTCACATTTAGCCATAACTACGCTTCAGCCAGGTGTAGGAAGCAGGATAGATTGTTTTTTATTTGTATATATGTAAAGTAAAGGTAACTTCTCTCTAACTTTCGGAGCTCGTAAGATTATTAGATGTAAATATGTAGGATCATTTTGTTTTGTTTTGCCGTACCTGTTAGAAAGTAACGCTAAATGTAACAACTACATAATATTTGACAAATGCTAAACTGCGTGAGGCTTAGTAATTTTTTGTGCTTTCTTTGTGATCCTTGTTGGGATCAAGTTAATTTAACTGTAAAATATATATTAGTAAAATATTGAATTTACGAGAAGTTGTTGAGTTAGGTAGGTCATGTAAACTAAGGTATAACTTGTTGTGATATTGCTTGAAAGACCTTAAGTCCTATTTTGTGGTTGAGAGCAACCAGTAACAACGTCATGTTTTGAGGACCTTAAGTCCGACGCATATATATATATATATATCAATGTTTTCTTTCTAGATAGTAACTACAGGATATTTTAATAATAAGGCCGTCTTTTCCGTGTTTTGATGATAATATTGGCAATAAAAGAACATCTTGTTTTAAACCTTTTCTATTTACTGTTTTTCCCTTGTATTGTTTCATCCTCACTATCCTATAGTTTGGGGCCTTGTCTATAGGATTGGCTGAGGGTGTAATACGAGGTTGTGGTCACGTGATCAAATTCAGCCAATCCTGGCCATCCCAACTACTCACAGGGAGCTATGTGATAAGAGTTGATATTCCGCATCCGTATTTTCCTTGGTCTGTATCGATTCCTCCGTAGTAGATTGTTATGTCACGATCATTAAGTCCGTACTCTGTAGTACTTGGTAAAAGTCGGATAGATTTGGAACTTTCTAAGGACCTTAGTTACGGGTGACAGTTAAACAAATAAATGAACATCAAGGTGCGCATCGATATGAAGCAGCAATTATATTAAGGGGATCCATTGTGGTTTTCTAAACTTATTGCATTTTTATTCACCTTCAATGTATTGTTGTTAAAACTTTATATCGCTGTAACACCATCCAACACCTAACCTTGTATTTGTTTCATCATGTTTGTACCGCAGGTCACAGAAGCAACAAAGATTGACAACTTTCCTTGACAAGTTGTCAGCCATCCAGCACATCCTCAATACAATTGTCAATATCAGGGACCGAGATATCCGTAACAAGGTAGGAACAACACAGTTGTCAATATCAGGGTCAAAGATATACGTTACAAGGTAGGAACAGCATATAGTACGATTTTGGTAGGAAGAACAGTAGAAGTTAGTTACTAAAGCAATTTTAATATTTCCATACATCAAGTCATGTTATCTGCAGTTGTCACTTTTGATAAATATAATCAATACCTATCAACTAAAACAAATAATATAGTAAAATGTTATCAATGTTGGCTGTAAAACAATATGTTTGAATTTTCACTACTGTTCTTCCTACCAAAATCAGGGTATAGTTGTCAATAGTAGGGTCAAAGATATACGTTACAAGGTAGGAACAACACAGTTGTCAATACCAGGGTCAAATATATCCGTTACAAGGTAGGAACAACACAGTTGTCAATACCAGGGTCAAATATATCCGTTACAAGGTAGGAACAACACACACCCAAACATTGAATTTGCGGTAGTAAATAATCTGCACCTGTGTAACTCACCAAAGATGTTTAAACCCGTTATGTTCTGTTCTCCTAGTATCCATTCACAAAGGAAGCCGTCCGTCTGCTACGATCCACTCGGCCGGCAGAAACAAAAAGGTGAATAAATGTATCCAAATTGTTCCAACTAATATTTTTACCACTACTACTATTAATGGCTTGACTCACAGTGGAGCCAACCATCTTCATATTTCAACGAAAATAAATGGTGCAGTGCACCGCACAGACTTTCACTCGCTTTTCTTTTTAAATAGACATTTAGTAAACACTCGTAAGATTTGTGAAACGAAATAATAGGTCTATACATTATTGTGGAAACATGACATCAAAGATCATAAACGAAATAATACAACCTGTTACTTACTTTATGGTATTAGAAACAAGGAACACTGTTACAGAAAATGTGAGGAAAGACAAACATCTTTATGTATCCACAAAAGAGCATAAGAATCAAATTATTTGAATTAAAGAGTATATAGCCTATCTCTTCTTATAGCTAAGACATTATTGGTCTTATAAAAATAAATTTAAAGTAAAATAGATTTATCTTTATTAGTATTACAACTTTTGAATGATAAGTTATTTAGTATTTCCAATAATGCGGAAAAATTATGAGCGTTGGAAAATTACCCCATGTAAAGCACCCTCAAAGTCATTTTCATGAGTAAATGAGAGTTTACATCTTGTTTATAGTGATAAACAGTGTCAAGATATAAAATTTAATCAAACTACATAGAATTTCAAGAAAATAGATGTTTTTTTCTTTTTTGCCATTTAGTAAACTACCCTTAAAATTTAGGATTAGATAATTCCAAAAATACCTCAGGGGAACCTTATGAAAACCCCGACCCTAACCCGATCTGTAAAATAGTTTCGGCTCTAGTCAAGGTACAGACAGACAGACAGACAGATGGCATCGAGAAAACCACTTTCTTTTTGTTTCAGGGGGTCGATATTTATCAAAATCTTGAGTTCAACTTTCTTACGATCCCGTCATTTTCTCTCCGGGGTGTCGAGAGAAAGTAAAATTAACTTAGAACAAGATGGAATAATAAAACAATATGTATACGAGTATCATTAAACTTTATTCTTTCAAAGCTTTTAGATTTTCTCACAATCCTTTATTAATATCTTATCAAAAATATCTACTTCTCTAATTAAAAATATGGTTTACAAACTAATAAAGTAGTTTGTAAAAGGTTGGTGTGGTGGAATATTGTTTTGAAAATAATACATTGAAACGTTTTGCTCTATTTTTTACAAATCTGTTTAATCTTATTGAGTTATTTTTAACTTTATTAGAATTTTAAGTGTTTTCAGTCAGCTAGATATAACCTAACAATTACACTAAGATTATGATGATTATGTGTCACCTTAAAACAAGGATTTATATAATAATGGGTTTATGTTTGGCTAAAATTTAGTTTCGGTGTTCAGACATTGGTATCTTAGCTAGCACGCACGCAATTCAAATATTATAGATACGTTTAAACCAATAATTTTTAACTTTATGGTCTTAAGTAATATGGCGACCAGATAAAAAAATTAAGATCATAAAAACTTATAAGTAAAAAATATATAAACTATAGAAAAGGTTAGATCCTGATTGTAAAAGCATTTAGGTTTGTTTTGTAACGGTATACATTTTTATTTCCTTCAATGAAAATTATCTGGGAACACTGGGGCTATTTTATACAAATTGTGTGGTACTTGTATTGTAAAACTAATATTATAAATACAATTTATTAAAGGCTGAGGGCAAGTCTTATCAGCTAGCTTATGACATTTGAGAGGATTCGTGTTTGAATATTATTGCGTGACATTTTGAATAACTTGTCTAAATAAACATACCAGTCCAAAATATGACATTTAAAAGTGAAGAGGAAAAGGAACTTTTCAACTAGGTACAACTGAAATGTATCCTCAGGATATAATCACTAATATAAAATGTCCAAGCGATCGAGTAAACTCTTATAAAACTCAATTATATCCATAACCCAAGAAGGAAAAGAAACGGTCAATTAAAACATAAGCTTTTTATATCAATTTCACACTTATATTATACATATTATTTATATGATTTAATATAGTAACCTACTTAATTTTAAATAAAAATAATCTTTATTTATTCCGGCTACACTAAGGATTTGTAATAGAGTTTGTCTAAAACAATATAAACAGCTGTTATTTCACGTAATATATTCATAGCAACTAAATGCAGCGATCATAGCGCTAGCTCAAATTGCGGACACTCTCCAAACAAAAGCGTCGAACTCAGAAAGGCATTTACAGGCTGTCACACGAACACACACTAATGAATAGTGAGTGAACAAATTGGGAATGGAACAAAAGACCACTTGGTAACCATTAGGAGTTTAATTGTACAAACCAATTAAATGTAATTCATTCGTTAATTCTATTTTTTGAATAAACTTGGTACTCCCCCCTAAAAACATGTCCTTATCCACAGCATCGTCACTCCACCAATCGTGATGGACCCTTTTGAAAGGATGCGAGAGATCCAACTGCCCGGACTTAGTCAAGTGTAAGTTGACATTTAGATTGACTTGAAAGAAAAAAAGAACGAACACATTTGTAAGCACCGCATGGTTTGTTCTTTGACATTAATTTCAACTTTGATCTCTATTTCAGGCCTCGAAAAATTCAAGATGAATTGGGTAGGGCTAAACCTCTTTGGCAAGACGACTTGATTGCTTCATTCTCCACCCAAGACGCACGCAAGTGAGTTCAAAACACAAGTCGGTTAGGAATGCATTGTTGATCCTGTTGGCAAAGTCTGTAGCCTGATTTATCTTATTTACGTGTGATTAGATTAAGGAATTATTGTTCTTTGAACCATAAGTAAATACAATTTTAAGAGCCCGTCTCACTCCCCAAATAACACCTTAGGTAGGTAATACAGCTTGAACCAGACGCCACAATGTGGTATTTTGTGAGCTATAATTGAAAAAAAACCAAACGTAATTTAGACCAATTTAAACATTTTGCAATATATATATTTTTAATACAACAAATAGTAAGAGTAATGATAACAAAATGAAAAAACAAAGAAACTCCTCCCAAACTCGGTGTTGTCAAGTGAAGAATGGTACGTTTGAGGGTTTGAGCGTGATGTGTGTCTAACTTCTTGGCTAACCGGTCCGGGATATTCAGCCGCAGATACACAAGCATGCCAGTAGACACGACCACACATGCCAGCAACACACTCAGGTCTGTGCCAATATTGTCAGACACGGAGGAATGGAAACGACCATTGTTTTGTATTAATAGAAATACGACAAGAAGATGCAAGCGGATACAATATTCAACTTCGTATGAAACCAAAGATGGACTTCTTGGGAAAACTCAAAGGTTCTTGAGATGGTCGATAAATCAATGACAGTGATCTTTTCACCGATAATCTCTGGTCAGCGTCACTCCCAGTGACAAGAACTAAATATTATCAGTGATTGAGCTACCTGCGATCGGTGTGTTTACAATAACATCACGTAGGAGTTTTACTAATTTAATATACTAAACCAAAAAATAAACATAATCAAAATCAAGGACCTATTTTTAGTCTTTCAAACATGATGTTTATTTGAATATAAATTGTAACAATGAAAGATATATCAATTGTATGAATATAATAAAGATTAGAGCAGTGTCTGGAATTTACTTCGACAGTGAAACAAACTACGACCGCAACAAAATTGGTCTGGTAAGTCACAGAGACTATCAGTCACGGTGAATGATCACTGATATAAGTCACCGGTATTTTAAAAACACAATTAAAGTGATCACAGAGATCCAAAACTCACTCTTTGGCCCATCCTTAGAAACTTCCAAAGATATCTAAGCATTTCATTATGCTGACACACC
>CABEEJ010009278.1:0-19420 GCA_901482245.1 Timema douglasi
GGACACAATTCAGTGGTGGACAGAAGACACAACACACATGAAAAATGTTCATATAAACATACGTCCCATTTGACTTTTGTTTCGGAGTTATACTCCATTCACGGTAGGAATTACTCTCTGAAACCCGCCTCGGTGGCGTAGTTGGCTGACGCGCTTGTCGTGTTGAGCTCGACTGCCGAGGACGGGGAGATCGAGGTTCGAATCTCGGTCGGGTGAACCGGAGGTGGTTTTTCCTAACTGTTTTTCCACTCTCTCTCCACACAAATGCGGGTTCACTTCCTCTAATTTAACCTTCCCAATTCCTAATCCATTAAAGTAATTAGTACTTAAAAGCGTATAACCCGAACGGGTAGTAAGACGCGGTGCTAAATATTATCATTATACACTCTCTGAAAGGTCTTTTTTCCTACCAATATCCTACTATATAATAGATTTATGGTAGGAAAAAAGGCCTTTCAGAAATCAATTCCTACCGTGAACAGAGTTTAGTTATGTTTGTACTCAAGTAATTTGGAACGATACAGGAAGTTGGAAAAAAGTAATGATATAAAATTATGTATTTATGAAAGGAGAATCCTGAGGGTTGAATGGTTATAATTTCAGAGATCAGCCGTTACTGAGTCATGTTCAAATTAATTGAAAAAATGAAATCTGTAAACGGGAATCGAAACCGGGAGCTTTGATTCAGCTCATCAGCGCTCTAACCAGTGAGCTACCCAGAGCTCGTCCCGTGCTCAGGGTCATTCTTCGCTCGTATTTTAAGGCAGGGTTTTGGGAAACGTTCGATATGACCACCTTAGGCTACCCGCTTCGGTGGCCGCATGGTCTAGGGCGCTACTCTCGCAGTAGACTAGACTGTCGGTGACAGGGAGGAGCTCGAGGTTCGAATCTCAATCGAGTGCAATGAGGGTGATTTTTTCCAAAAATAGTTTTCCATTCTACCTCCACACAAATGCAGGTACATTTATTCTCAATATAACCTTCCTAATCCTTAAAATTATT
Organism: Timema douglasi; assembly: GCA_901482245.1. Lineage (NCBI taxonomy): Eukaryota > Metazoa > Arthropoda > Insecta > Phasmatodea > Timematidae > Timema > Timema douglasi. The sequence goes on from CABEEJ010009278.1 coordinate 1,003, forward strand.
AGCGTATTTAGTAAAGAAGCTTACAAGACCAAAAGGGTAGTAAGATGTGGTGCTATAAAAAAAGATAAAAGCAAGATAATTAAAGATGAAAGCAAAATAAAGAATGATAAAATAGCAAAATAAAAAAGGGGAAATAAAGATGGAGAAAAGGGAAAGCAGGATAAAGAATTGGGAAAGGCGGCTGGATTAATATGAAATTAAGATACAGATACAAGCAAGATAAAGAAAGATGAAATCGAAATAAATGATGGGGAAAGAAATATTATAAAGAAAGGTAAAAAAATAAGATATAGAAAGTGTAAAGAAACATAAAGAAAGCTGAAAGCAATATAAATATAGAGATTAAAACACCTTATTTTTTATTATTTTTATTAGCACCGCATCTTACTACCCGTTCGGATTAAACGCCCACTCTCTATTTAGAAAAGAAAATGAACAAATACCATGTTTTGCTTGTCTACATGTTTCATCGTTCTTTTTTTTTCACTCGACGCGGGACGGTCGAGATAAAATTTGAACATGACGACTACTCTCGCCTATTTTTTTTAATCACTCGGGGAAATATGTGTTATGTTTTAACAAGTAAACTTTAAAAAAATATTCCTTTATTCACGTTTCAAAGCAAAGTTTTATATTACTTGTAATTAAGAATGCCAGCCGGAATGTTTAGATTTTAGAGTAAGGTGCAAAATGTATTTGTGTTTAAATTGGTTTAACTGTGTTTAAAGGAACTTAAATCATAAAGAATCACAAATTTAATTACATTGGTGAGCACGTAGATCAAAGACGTAAGACTCGTCACGAGCGATGGGAAGGTCGGCGGTTATAATCCCGGTCGGGTGTGAAGATATAGTTTTTTTTAACTTCCCACTTCCCTTCCACGCTAAAGTGGGCACATTTATTATCAATTCCACCGTCATCATCCCTAAACTACTTGGTGTAAATATGCCAAAGAAAATGTCAGCGTCTGTGGTTGTCAGGTAAAGTGATAGATAGCCTCAGTAACTGATCGATGATCGTGGGTTTAAACCCAGCCGAGGTCAGTGGATTTACTTGAGCGATAAAAATCCGTAGCACAACTTCCTTCGGAGGGGAAGTAAATCCGTCGGCCCCGTGTTGAATGTGGCGTGTACCATGGAAGCTACAGTAGCCCCATGGCTTCTTTGGTGCTGACTGACAGCTTTGAAAAGTTACCAGACCAAATTATGTATCCCTACGCCAAACCATATGATCTGCAAAAACATGTGTTTAGCAGCTGTCACTTCTGACGGTCAAAATTTAGGTGTATACCTAAATGTTGACTGTCAGTTGTCAGCTTTGAGCTGTCAGTCAGCGCCAAAGAAGACATGGGGCTACTTACTGTATGTTAAAATATCCCCCCGGCAAAAATTAGTAGACTTTTTCGCTCTTGCTCATTGAAATTTTTGTGTGTTGATATAATCAGTCGGTTCAACAAGTGTAAGTTGATCTCCTCAAATAAATGAAAAAAATATATATATATATATGAAAGGAGACTACGAGACATAAGATAGAAAAAAAAAACAATTAAATGACCAACTATTTTCTTATTGCTAACAATGTTACGTCCTATATTAATTCCTTGATTGGAAGAAAATTAGTGCAGGGTCGGGTAAATTAACAATTAATCGCTATTGTAATCTTAACTATTATTATTATTATTATTATTATTTATTATTATTATTATTAGCACCGCGTCTTACTACCCGTTGGGCTATACGCACTTACGCTAATGTGTAATGGTAGGGTGATTGTTAGATGAAATGGAGGACCTACAGTTTAACGTGGAATCCGAACCACGGTGGAGACCTGGCATTCCTTAATCTTAACTAATTATGTAATTATAATAGTGGTAGGCATCTTATTCGACAGTAAGGTTGACTGTGACTCCCCCCTTTTTTTGCTCAAAATAAATCAAATATTTCTCCAGTAGAAACATAGATTTTAATTTTCTTCCCATGGTGATTTCAGCAGTTGTTGAATATCTATCAATAATAATGACAACTTTTCTCTTAATATGAAAAGTTCTTCATCTAATGCCATTATACTCATGACAGATATTCAACAACTGTTGATATCACCGTGTGAAGAAAATTAAACTCTATATTATTACTGGAGCAATATTTGATTTACAGTGGCCTCATGGCTTCTTTGGTGCTAACTGACAGCTCACAGCTTACAGCTAAAAGCTTTGAAAATACACCATACCAAATTATGTATCCCTACGCCGAACCACATGATCTGCAAAAACATGTGTTTAGCAGCTGTCACTTCTGACGGTCAAAATTTAGATATATACCTAAATGTTGATTGTCAGAAGTCAGTACCAAAGAAGCCATGGGGCTACTGTAGTTTGGCTATTAATGTTTTGCTATAAAAACTGCAAAAACACCGATACAAACCATGTTATTTGGACAACGAACCAAGTTGACTTAGATGATTTTTCGCCTCGGTACGACGGTTAGCTATAATTTAGTTTGCATTCGTATCAAAGTTTCATTTCATGAAATAAGAAAAACACAGTTTCACGGTAAAAACTAATTAGAAATTGGTTTTAAAATTCAATGATCCCCCGTAAATAATAATCTATTGCTTATTAAATTGGCTAAATTGTAACTTAGTATGGTTTGTGAATCTAATCCACTCAATAATAATTGTCAACTTGATTTAAATTATATATGTTTACTAGTCTATCTCGAAGAAAAGTTTCCGAGTAGGTTTCGGAGGTAAATTATCAAGTTTCTTGACATAAATCGTTTGCCGAATGGTTTAAATTGTTATACTTGATACTTGCAATACGTTTTACCACCCGAATGCTGGAGTTCGAATCCTGACAAGGGAAACATGGGATGGATATCCCACATGTTAGTATACAAATATTCCCTTTTCCCCTTCAGCACCCCTTCCCCCTCCCCATCATAACTTTACGCCAATACGAGTCCGATCCTCCTAAGTTTACACCTTCATCTCCTTACCCCTTAGATTAAGTCGTTAATAAGCGGAAGGGTACCCGCTTCGGTGGATGAATGTTCTAAGGCGAAATAATAATATTACATTTAAATATTTATATTAATACTAGGTGACCTGGCGGTCTAGGGGTAAGGTGTCAGACTTCTGTGCTGGGGGTCCGGGGTTCAATCCTCGGTCCCGGCACAGATTTATCTGATTACCAAACTCTTCCTTCACCCTCTGGCAAGACAACTTGTGAATGTGGGGAATGCCAAGCCACCACCGTGGTTCGGATTCCACGTTAAACTGTATGTCCTCCATTTCATATCACAATCGCCCTAAAATTACACATTAGCGTGAGTGCGTATAGCCCGAACGGGTAGTAAGACGCGGTGATAATAAAAATATATTATTTTTTTTCTACACCGCGGCTTATTACCCGTTTGGAATTTACGCTTAAGTACTAATTGCACCAATGGATTAGGAATTGGGAGGTTTAAAGTTAGAGGAAGTGAACACGCATTTGCGTGTAGGTAGAGTGGAAAACAATTAAGTAAAAACCACCCCGACCGAGATTCGAACCTCGATCTCCCCGTCCTTGGCAGTCAATCTCAATAAGAAATTTAGCGCGTTATCCAACTACGCCACCGAGGCGGGTTTATATTGTAATGATTTGAAATCATTGAATCACTATTTATATCTTAGAATTATACACTCGTTAAAATCTGTGCAATCAATTTTATTTTTATTCAATGACCTCAAGTTGATCCTACTATATTTTAGTTAGTCGAATGATCTTAAGTTGATCCTACTATATTTTAGTTAGTCGAATGATCTTAAGTTGATACCTACTATATTTTAGTTAGTCGAATGACCTTAACTTGATCCTACTATATTTTAGTTGGTCGAATGACCTTAAGTTGATCCTACTATATTTTAGTTAGTCGAATGATCTTAACTTGATCCTACTATATTTTAGTTAGTCGAATGAACTTAAGTTGATCCTACTATATTTTAGTTAGTCGAATGATCTTAACTTGATCCTACTATATTTTAGTTAGTCGAATGATCTTAACTTGATCCTAACTATATTTTAGTTGGTCGAATGACCTTAAGTTGATCCTACTATATTTTAGCGTGTACAAACCGAATCCTTATCCTTATATTAAACTACCAGAGGAAATGAGTGGCTGATAAGTTTGAGCAGAAAAAAAATAACCACCACAAGCTTTGTTGTTGTCTGGGAGTAGGGGGATTTTTTTTTTTACCCGATTAATTTAATTAAATCCGTTTCTATTGTTGAAAATTAGGTTTTTTTCCTTACACACGTGTGAATGTCGTAGGTATAGTTTTAATCCTGTGATATTTTTATATTGTAGTATTGTACCTTTAATCGATAGCTATAACGAAAGCGCCACTACATCAAACGATGACTAATTTCCCAATTTAGGTCAACTAACGTATAGCCGGATTTTGGTATAAAAGAAACTTTTATAAAACACAAACATATTTTCCACTGTCAACAGTGATAACATTTTAATCCGCCTCAGTGGCGTAGTTGGCTAACGCGCTAGTCGTGTCGAGCTCGATTGCTGAGGACGGGGAGATCGAGGTTCGAATCTCGGTCGGCTGAACTAGGATGTTTTTTCCTAAGTGATTTTCCACTCTCCCTCCACGCAAATGCGGGTTCACTTCTTCTAATTCAACCTTCCCAATTCCTAATCCATTAGTGCAATTATTACTTAAAGCGTATAATACGAACGGGTAGTAAGACGCGGTGCTAAATAATAATAATAACATTTTAACATATAAGTGTAATTTTAAAAATATTTATATTACCTTCTAAAAGGTTAGATTACATATCTCATAATTTGACGTATGAATACGTGATTTTTTTTCATTTATTTGAGATATTTAACGTGCATTTTCCGAGCCTACTGATTATATCAGCGCACGATTTATAAAACAAATTAAGTCTAAAACAGGCACAACATCCAGTCTCCGGATGCTGATCCAACACTATGAGACCAAATTAAGTCTAAAACAGGCACAACATCCAATCTCCGGATGTTTATCCAACACTATGAGACCAAATTAAGTCTAAAACAGGCACAACATCCAATCTCCGGATGTTTATCCAACACTATGAGACCAAATTAAGTCTAAAACAGGCACAACATCCAATCTCCGGATGTTTATCCAACACTATGAGACCAAATTAAGTCTAAAACAGGCACAACATCCAATCTCCGGATGTTTATCCAACACTATGAGACCAAATTAAGTCTAAAACAGGCACAACATCCAATCTCTGGATGTTTATCCAACACTATGAGAGGGTAAACACACATTTCATCAATGTTAACAAAAAATCTGCCATGCCAGGAATCGAACCCGGGGACCCTTAGATCAGTGGACAGATATACTTCCAACTGAGCTAAGGTGCTGGACCACATAAAAGTGTATCTGGTGATTTTTCTAACCGTCAAATAGGGCTCATATTATGAAAATTGTATTGTAGGTTTAATCACATTCGTAAATTATCACACTGTATTTATTTTTTTAGCCACGTCGTAAAAACAAACACATACTCGACTTGTTGGACCGATCGCGAGGAACAATGGAAATCTACAAGTGTGATAGACCTATATATTGGCCGATAGCGTTAAGACGTCATCTCCTTCGCCTGTTCTAAGAGACACTGGGTAGAATCCCAGTCGCAAGGGATTCGAGCACAAAAAGAGGTAAATTGTAATATCGGTAGAAGGTTGAGGGTCAAGAAGATAGAAACAATATGTTTGTAATCAACATCGATAAATGTAACAATATATTAATATAGTAATTTTTATTATATCGTTATTGACACTATTATTATTATTATTAGCACCGTGTCTTACTACCCGTTCGGGTTATACACACACACGCTAATGTGTAATGGTAGGATGATTGTGAGATGAAATGGAGGACCTAGAGTTTAACGTGGGATCCGAACCACGGTGGAGGTCTGGCATTCCCCACATTCATAAGACGTCTTGTCAGAGGTGAACGAAGGGTTTGGTAATCAGATAAATCTGTGCCGGGACCGAGGATTGAACCCCGGGCACCCAGCACAGAAGTCCGACACCTTACCCTTAGACCGCCAGGTTACCTATTGACACTATTAATCAATGATGATGATGATGATCTGAAGATCATTTAATACAATAGTCTTAGTGTACAACCCGCTTCGGTGGCCGTGTGGTCTAAGACGCTACTCTCACAGTAGACTAGACTGCCGATGACGGGGAGATCGAGGTTTGAATCTCGGTCGGGTGTACTGAGGGTGGTTTTCCACCCGGCCTCCACGCAAATGCGTATGTACTTCCTCTAAATATAACCTTCCTAATTTCTAAAACCACTATTATATTTAGTACATAGGCGTATAACCCGAACGGGTAGTAAGACGCGGTGTTTAATTTTTTAAATTATTATTATTTAGCACTGCGTCTTACTACCCGTTCGGGTTATACGCTTTAAGTACTAATTACGCTAATGGATTAGGAATCGGAAAGATAGAATTAGAGGAAGTGAACCCACATTTGCGTGGAGGGAGAGTGTAAAACCAGTTAGGAAAAAACACCCCCAGTTCCCCCGACCGAGATTCGAACCTCGATCTCCCCGTCCTCAGCAGTCGGGCTCAACACTACTAGCGCGTTAGCCAACTACGCCACCGAGGCGGGTTGTTTAGAAAAAAAAGTCTTAATATAACATTTGTTATCAGTTTTAACAGGAAGAATATTAGTTGACAACTAGAAAAGTTAATAGATCTACTTTCACTTATCCATATATGAAGTCATGATATCTGCAGCTGTCACATTTGATTGATATTATCAATACCTAGAAAATAGCATTAATAAAGCAGTAAATTGTTATCAATGTTGACAGGGGAAAATGTTTGTCTTTTCTGAAGGATCCATCCAATGAAAACTAGACTCTATTTTAGTATATAAAATATCTCTTTACAATTATTTGGAGTTCAATGAATAATGATGAGGCCGTCAATTAATTTCGTGAGATTTTTTTAATTATTATTTTGTTTTATTTGACATAAAATATAGCTTTATGTAAAGATTAAAAGGGAAGTAAGTATTTTACTTTTCGACACAAACTAAAGTAGTAATTTATTCAGGGAAATCAAATCTCTTCTTAAGACGAAGAATTCATCATTATTTCTATCGTCACGATTGTGTTGTTTCGGTTCTTAATAATCATGGTTTTTATGTTGTGTTGAAAATTAAAGAGAACTTTCGTTCTATTCTTTTATTCTTCCATTAAAATTTACCTACATATTTTAATTTATTAAATACTGTAAAAAAAAAGCTAGCCTTTACAGCCCGTTTAGTGTATGTAGCCCCCAAAACGTGAATATCCAAGTCCAAAACATTCTTTTTTCAAAAAGGGCCGTAAAATAAAAGGAATGGTTTATTATAAAATATGAATCGTTATTTTTTTCATAGCAAGTTTCATTGTTCCGAATCATTTTAAATAAAATGATAAATCTCCGAGACACATCAGACAAACTCGAATAATTAAACTCAAATAAGTGAAAACAATATAACTATAGACATGATTCGAACCCGGTGCCAGGTTATCATTCTTAGCTTCCTATTATTATTTTTTAGCACCGCGTCTTACTTCCCCTTCGGAGTATACACATATCTATTAATTATGGTTTTAGGGATAAAGAACGTTATATTTAGAAGAAGTGTATCCGCATTTTCATGATAAGAGAGTGGAAAACCATATTATAAAAACCACCCTCAGTAGGCCCACACCCGACCGAGATTCGAACCTCAATCTCCCCGTCATAGGTAATCTAGAATACTGCGAGAGTAGCGCGTTAGACCGCGCGGCCAACGAAGCGGGTTTCGCTTATTTGAATTTGTTTCGGCCATCAGGCAGGATTGATACTGTAGACAATAATCACGTATCAGTTTGTGATAAGCAACAATCGAATAATTAAATTTTGGTCTTAGAGTATTTCATGATAAGACTTTTAATTTAACTTAATTAAAATTATATTATTCACTGCACTGGTACGGTGAAATATTCAGAAAATGGATGGTATTATATTTTACACTTAAGATTTTAAAAATTTCATTTAAAAAAATAATCAAATTTCATGTTTATTTTTAAAGAGGTTTGATTTACTTATTTGACGAATCGTTTTACATACATGCGTAAGCATGTTTGTTTGTTGAAACTGTCAAATTTGACAGAAAACTTACTATATTGCAAAAATATATAGTTGTATTCATATATAACTGATTTATTTTGAAATTAATAATAATCAATTAGTATATTTTCACTCTTATTTCGCCAATAGTCAATTTATCTATTTTTAAGCACTCTTTATACTCTCCGATTTTTCATCTTATAACATTATTATAATTAATATGTTAGTAATACTCTAAAATAGCCTATTGTTAATAATGTTCCTTTATTTAGAACAATTATGCATAAATTATACATGACTCATAATATAAAATAACTAAAAAAAAGGCCTTTAAAAAAGTGGTTAATGTAAAACTCATAATCTCCGAGTGAGTAAATGCTCTTCGGATTATGTATTTATATTAGAACCTTCGAATAATTTTTTACAGCTGTTATCAATACCTATAAAATAATACTTTGTATTTTATAAAATGTTATCAATTTTGGCTGCAAGAAGTTCAATGTTTTTATTCTAAGGCCTATCCTATAAAAATTTCGATTGTTTAACATGTTTTTCAAACTTCCGATGAACTCATAAAGTATTTTTTTATAAACATAAGACTGTCTTCACGCAGAGTATAGAAAAAATTGTTTAAATTATTAAACTAAACAAAAATCAGAACTAGGCTCTGATATTATTTGTTTCTTACCTCACATTCTGTCCTGGTCTAATCGAAAAGTCTCTTTAATTTTCATCTGTTCCCTCCCTTTCTTTCCGCACGTCGAACCCGGCAACCTCTCACTCTTCCTGACGAGTTTACGTGTAAAATGTCAGCACTTGTCAGCAAATCAACAAAACACCGTCGCGGGGTCCCCTTGCGGAAGTATCGGAACCAACCCGCTACGCTGCGCACTTTCTAGTGAGCCAAGCGAGTCCTTTTCCAACCGCTCCGGGGACCTTTTTTTTCCCTTCCCTCCCCTTCCCCGCTGGCTTGCTGCCCGCGTCGTCATGGCAACGCACCAGAGATGAGCATAGTTGGCGGGGGAGAGAGAGAGAGAAAACCTCCCTCTATCTATCCAACCCCCCTTTTCTTCTAACCCTCTCCACCTTGAATAGCTTCTTCAAACAATGCCCGCACGCCGCTTAGATAACATTCAGTGATCCACTTGGTCATTGTTGCGAGAAGCGTTTAAATTGACCGATAGTTTGGTTTGAGGGGGATCCCTCGCAAATACATCATTAAAAAAAATATTCCAGAAATTTATTTTGTACTTTTTAAGTTGGAACAGAAGGAAAATTTTAAATTATTTTACTTTAACTACTATTAGAAAACTTTTTTTTTACAACAATGTGATATTTTCAGTCTTGCTTGAGCTATACGTACAGTGCTGCTCCTTGTGGACAGTTACTTAACTTAGTAAACAGTTAAGTGGCCATCACGGATACGAACTTTCTGTTTAGTATAATTGTGGTATAATACCTCTTGATTAAGATGCATTAAGACATCTAAATATTGAAGAGTTTGTAAATATGTATTAGGGTTTTAATTTTTATCCGTGCTTATTTTTTTCTACAATTTCATCATATTTATTTAATTAATTACTAAATAACTATTTAAACTTGTTTACGGTGTCAATCCTAGCAGTAACGTTTATAAATTACAAAACATAATTTTAGTGGTCAACATTTTACTTTATTGTTAATATTCTTTTAAATGTATTTTTATATGTCAAGAATGGAATTTGTAGATCACATGATTTGACGTATGAATACATGAAAGTATATCAAGTAACTTTTTCTAGCTTTCAGACATGTATATTCGTAAGGAAATTCGGGCATAGTTTTGTTAATTTAATTTATTTATTTTAGCATCGCGTCTTACTACCCACTCGGACTACACGCCTATGTACTAATTACACTAATGGGCTAGGTATGATGAATGTTGAATTTAGAGGAAGTGTACCCGTATTTGCGTAGATCAGAGTTGGAAACCATTCACGAAAAAAAAACACCGGGATAGAATTCCGATCTCCCCGTCATTGGTAGTGAGTGAGTGACGCCTTACCCAATGCGGCCACCAAAGCGGGTCTTTTATCAATGATCGAGATTAATAAATTAGACCAAATACACATTTTTGTGGTAGCGTTCCTGGTTCTATTAAACGAGTAGTTTGTTTATGTAGTTATTCATTTAATTTATTAATTCGTTTGTTGCCAACTTTTGAGTCAATACTGTTCCTTGCTGAGCGTCGTGGACGAAATAAATATTGTTTTATTTGCTAATTCCTCTGTTATAGGTCAATATTCCAAGCCAAAATATCAAGGAGAAGTGTAAAAAGATGAGAGAAAATTTAAGTGTTTGTGTAGTTATATAATTAATTATAGGGGGAAAAAAAGTTTGGTCAAAATAAATAAAATAATTCTCCAGTAGAAACATAAGAGTTTAATTTTCTTCACAGGTTGGTATCAATAGTTCTTGAATATCTGTAAAGAATGTCCTATAATTTAATGACAACTTTTTCTCTTTATTTAAAAAGTTTGTCATCTTACATTTCTCTAAGCTCATGACAGATATTCAAAACTGTTGATATCACCGTGGGAATAAAATAAAACTTTGTTTCTACTGGACCAATATTGTATGTATTTTGCTAAAAAAAAAAGGGGGGATGATATAAAAACTGCACAAACACAGACCTTTTCTGGTGTCCCCTACTTAACTTTCAGGGACTGGCAATAAAAAAAATAACACGAGGACTGGCGCCGTTGCATTTTTACAGCATCCTTTAATGTTTTCATTATGAATGATCAAAAACACATACTTGAATACATAATATTATTATTGAAGTTATATTATTAAATAAATATTCGAATAATTTTGTATTTTTGTACATTTTATTAAAAAACTTACAATAATGTTAAACCGTTAAAAAACATAGCAAATTTTTAAGGTCTAATAATAAGCTAAGACATTATTTTATATTTTAGTGTATTACAAAATTACTGATTTCTTTTTTACTTCTACACTATTACTGTATTATTTTATTTTAAACATACGGTGGCAATGAGCCAGACGTATGACATAACGACTGGCGCCGTTACATATTCACAACCTTCCTGCATGGCGCGAGCTAAAACTACCGTATCTCAGAAACTAAACCTTTTTTTTAAGAATGTTTGATGATATCGTACTACGCAGCAGGAACCAATTGAGGAATACTTGGAGGGGATCCGATCTAATTACCTTTAATTGTTTTTTTAAACAAGTTATTGCGAAAATTGAACAGTGCCAATCACAGAAGGTTACTCCATATGATCAACAAAATTCGTGAATTTAGGAAAGAGGAGATACTTTTATGCTCACACTCATAGATTATTATTATTATTATTATTATCTTACTAACCGTTCGGGTTATACGCACTTACGCTTATGTGTAATGGTAGGGTGTTTGTGAGATGAAATGGAGGACCTACAGTTTAACGTGGAATCCGAACCACGGTGGAGGCCTGGCATTCACTCACATTCACAAGATGTCTTGTCAGAGGTGAAGGAAGGGTTTGGCAATCAGATAAATATGTGCCGGGACCGAGGATTGAACCTTGGACCCCAGCACAGTAGTCAGACAAATCACCCCTAGATCACAAGGTTACCTACACTCATAGAGTTCTAACTCGAGTTTATGGATGCGGCATGGTTCTCTCTGCGCGTGGTATTTATATTGTTTTTAAAATCAGTCTATGTTAACCTTATCTGGAGGCGGAACTCCAAAACAGTGTATATAGCATTAGATGTTCTTAAATTATGCTTAATATAGTTACTTTTCGATAAGAACGCTCAGGTTGTAGATTTTTAAAACTGACTGTCGACTCGTTCGCTCGGTTACGTCACATCCTCCGAGCTACATTGGCCCTGCTATACACTTTTGCAACATACGCTAGAAATCTAGCCACAATTTCAAGCAGGTCTATGTTTACACTAAGCGGAACTAGCGGCCATAAGGCGCAACTCTCTCACAAGCCAGTCAAAATAAATAACTCCAAACACCTCCTTACAGTCAGTCCATGGAAACAAAACATTTGGAACCTCCGTTTTGTGTGAACATCTTAATCCGGCTTCACAAAGTTGAGCGATTAACTGCGAATAGAAAAATAAACTCATCTAAGCCTGTTTAACCTAGCAGAGAAACAGGATGATTGTACCAGCACACAACTTACAAACTTTTTATATCTTAGCACCCGCCTCGGTGGCGTAGTTGGTTAACGCGCTATTCGTGTTGAGTTCGACTACTGAGGACGGGGAGATCGAGGTTCGAATCTTGGTCGGGTGAACTGGGGGTGGTTTTACCTAAATGGTTTTCCAACCTCCCTCCAAGCAAATGCGGGTTCACTTCCTCTAATTCAACCTTCTCAATTCCTAATCCATTATAGTAATTAATACTTAAAGCGTATAACCCGAACGGGTAGTAAGACACGGTGCTAATAATAATAATAATAATATATATCCATTAATTAATGAAATTAGATATTGACTATCATCTATAACTAACACTAGGTTTTTTTTACTAATTTAAAATAAAATTAAAATTAAATTCAACCACTTTGGACTGACGATGACGGAAAGGTAGGCGTTCGACTCCTGTTCAAGTTCACTTAAGATGTTGTTTACTACACGGCTTTTCCCCCACTCTCCCTCCACGTTAATGCCGGTACACTTCCTCTATATTCGACATTCTTCATCCCCTAACACACCAGCGTAGTTAAATTTGGATACAGCCCGACGATGACAAGGAAACAATATTTCTTTGAATAGTACCGACTCGTTCTAGTTGAGGAAAATAAAGGCAACCGTAACTGTTGCTACTGGATGTGTGGATGTGTGGGTGATACAGCTGCTGACCTACATAGTTCACCAACCAGTAGGACCAGACTACCCACATCTCCTGTGACACAACTTGTCACCTACTGGGAGTCACGTCCCAGGACAGACGGAGAAACTGATGCGCGAATTACACCTTGTACTGCTACTAGTCGGGCATTATTGTTATTAGCACCGCGTCTTACTACCCGTTCGGGTTATACGCACTTACGCTAATGTGTAATGGTAGGGTGATTGTGAGATGAAAAATGGAGGACCTACAGTTTAACGTGGAATACGAACCACGGTGGAGGCCTGGCTTACCATATTCACAAGTTGGGATTAATACACGTCTTGTCAGAAGTGAAGGAAGGTTTTGGCAATCAGATAAATCTGTGCCGGAACCGAGGATTGAACCCCGGACCACCAGGTCACCTACTAGTCGTGTAGCTGTTTCACAATTATACCTAACATTGACCCTAGTAATGCCAACTGTTGCTTCTTTGAACACTCGACCGGGATTCGAAACCCCCATCTCTCCATCATCGAATGTCTAGTCTACTGAGAGAGCAGTGCCTTAAACCGTTCAACCAGCGAGGCGGGTCACTTTACCACTTCGGTGGCCGCATGGTCCAAAGCGCTACTCTCGCAGTAGAATAGACATCCGATGATGGGGAGATTGAGGTTCGAACCTTGGTCGGGTGTACTGAGGTTTTATCCCGAAATGGTTTTCCACATTCCCTCCACGCAAATGCGAGTACACTTTATATAAATATAGCATTCCTAATCCTTAAAACTATCATCGTAATTAGTGAATAAGCGTATAACCCGAACGGTTAGTAAAACACGGTGCTAAAAACAAAATAGTCACCTTGAAAGTGTAGACCCTCATTGTACCAATAATATTTTTTCTTTGGCCATACCGGGAATCAAATCCGGGACCCTTAGCTAAGTAGACAGACACGCTACTGAGGGAACTAAAACTTTAGACGCCTTTACCTGTGAAAAACATTTAATTTTAGTGGAGTCGTCTATTTAAAGTTTGCAAGCGTGTGTGTGTGGGATATATCGACCTACTAACTTATCAATAGGTCGACGCGATAACCTATAATTCCCCTGGTTCTGTATCGGGCCAAAAGTCGGCGAATAGGAACAGGTTTATGCGGGCAAAAATGATAAGCTATGAGTGAGAACTAGTCCTGTGAACACACGGTCTAAATAGACGGTGAAACACGTTCATTTGTACGACGGGACAACAAGTTTTTTGCGGGTGAAAATAATTGAGGAAAAGAAGGTGACCTGGCGGTCTAGGGGTTAAGGTGTCGGACTTCTATATTGAGGGTCCGGGGTTCAATCCCCCGGTCCCGGCACAGATTTATCTGATTACCAAACCCTTCCTTCACCTCTGACAAGACATCTTGTGAATGTGGGGAATGCCAGGCCTCCACCGTGGTTCGGATCCCACGTTAAACTGTAGGTCCTTCATTTCATCTCGCAATCACCCTACCATTACACATTAGCGTAAGTGCGTATATCCCGAACGGGTAGTAAGACGCGGTGCTAATAATAAATGTTACAATGAAAAAAGGACATATTTGGAGATGTTTTCTAGGAGAAAAATTCTATTTTTTCTTGAATTTCCTTCGTAGAATTTGTTCACGATAGGTTTTTTTTACCTGGATGACAGTTAAAATTCATGTGTTTTGGTTTTGGTTTGCCAACACTTGTAAAAGATCACAACTTTGTTATGGATGTTAAGTTTTTTTAATTACGTGTTATATTTTACCTTTAAAAAACGTAAACTTATGTTTTCTTACACTATTTCATTACGTTTAATAATTTGTTTTTCGCACAATACGAAACAATATTTTAAACATAACTAAAAATACTTATTCTTCGTTTTGGAACGTTACTGATTTTGTGTAATATAGTGCACACATCAATACCTCTTAATGGAGGCATCGTATTTGATTGAAAAAAACTTTCATTTTTTTTTAAATATAATAAATTATTTTATGATTATTTNTTAAATATAATAAATTATTTTATGATTATTTGATCGTATTTCGAAATATTTAACTGAATAAAATATTTGTATCCACTGCGTGGGTGCATCATTGTAAAGAACTTGTTTCCGTCATGTTCAATCACGGGGTTTAGATTCGTCGGTTGCCATTTTGGAGATATGTTCGTTAGACTTTTTGTGAAAGTGCTGTGAATATATTTATTATTTTGGGTGGAATAAATCGATAAATAAACTTTGTGCCCGACCTCAAATAAATATACAAATATTATTGGCCCTAAACTACTGTGGTTAACCATCACATTCATACAATACCATATGTTTTCATTACAGTTATTACGGTTTCATTACAGTTATTAGCTGTTGGCGTAGGGATAAATTAGGGTCTACTTCTAGTAACTTTTTGAGCTGTCATCCAAGTAAACTAAAATCGTGAATGTACTATATCTTTCTTCTTTTTATAAATCACTTTAATATTTCGATTTTAAGAGAGACAAAATATTATTGTAGCCCTACAATTTGAAACTATTCGATTAAATTTTAATGGTGACCGGGCGGTCTAGGGAGTAAGGTGTCGGACTTCTGTGATGGTGGTCGGGGTTCAATCCTCGGTCCCAGCATAGATTTATCTGATTACCAAACCCTTCCTTCACCCTCTGACAAGACATCTTGTGAATGTGGGGAATGCCAGCTCTCCACCGTGGTTCGGATTCCACGTTAAACTGTAGGTCCTCCATTTACATCTCACAATCACCCTACCATTACGCATCAGCGTAAGTGCGTATAACCCGAACGGGATCTAAGACGCGGTGCTAAAAATAGTAATAATAATAATAAAGTTTAAATTCGACGGGATATATTCATTATCAACAAATCTTTTAAAAAAATGTGTTTTTAGAAAATATACTTTTTTAATCTGAAAAAAAAATTACATTTTTTGTAAATTTTCAACTTTTATTATATTTTCTGGTTTGGGTGTGTGAAAGGTGGGTGGACAAAGAAAGTTGGGGGGTGCCCGTTTGAATACCCACTATTTACAGAGGGTACCTTAAACCCTAAATCTAGCCCTGGGTCTAAATATCAGGCTCGTATGGTCGAGTTGTTCGGCAATGACTCGACTACAATCAGACGCGCCCGCTTGTTGGACGCGCAGGCGTAAAGCGCTCTCCCAAGACGTGATGTGTTGGTTTTACGCTTAATCAAAAAACTGCTTACAATAAAATGTCGGTAAACTTAATTTCAACCAATATGACTCCTTTGTCAAAGTCATATTAAAGTTTACAAACATGAGTTAAATAGAATCCCATTTATATATTATTAAGTGTCGTAAGGGTATTAAAGCGCGGATAAAAATAACGTTTTTTTAAAAAAAGATTGAGCTCTAAAATAACTTTAAAGTTGATTGATACTTAGGTAGCCCACCGCCATATCTCAGTGGCTAGGGAGACCATTCATGGGTCTAATAAAGCCTCTTCGATTCCAGGCGGGGCCAAAAATGGAGTGTTTGTGTAAAAGTTCTTCTTTAAACTCCCGAATTCTAGTCCCTAAGATACTGATTTTTCAGCAGTTTACTGATAACTAATTTTTGCTCTCATAGGTTAAGTTATTTTGTCATATGAAGCGGTGGTCGTAAGGTTTAAGGTGTTTTATATTTATTTATTATTTCATCACCGCGTCTTAATGCCTGTTCAGGTTATATGCTTATGTACTGATTACGCTAATTATTTTATAACTCAGGTAAGTTAGAGTGAAAAGAAATGTACCCGAATTCGCGTGGAGGTAGAGTGGAAAACCATTTAGCGGAAACCTCCCTCAGTACACCCAGCCAAGATTCGAACCTCGATCATCCCATCATCAGTAGTCTAATCTACTACGAGAGTAGCGCGTTAGACCACGCGGCCACCGACGCGGATGATGAAATATTTCAGTTACTCAAAATGAAATATGCTTACGCTATGTTTTATTTTAAGAATACTACATGTTAGATCACTGAGACGATGTGCAGACCTTTAAAAATCCTGCATTATTTAAAAAGTTGTTTGGTATTTTTTTGTGTTGTTTTCATCAAAATGTAGGTGAAATTTATCAGCAGTTTCCGACCAGGTTTAAATTTCCAGTTTAAAAGTGTTTTACTTTTTAATAATTCAACTACGCTTCACGCGAAAATTTTTACTTCTTAAATGAAAGAAAAAGTTTAGAAAGCTAGATATAAACTTCCTCTACTGTATAAAGTAATTTTTTTTATAGGGTCACAATAGACCATTTTAAGATAATATGGTTTAATTTTAGTAATTACACATGTTTCAAAAACAATTTAAACTTGGAATTTAAACTTTTTAACTGGTCCAGTAAGTACTTTCTCCTATAACACCCTTAAAAAGTAGAACAAATTTAATTATATGCAGAATTAAATATAGAACTTACATGGTGAAGTCTAAATTTTAAAGGAAGAACCCTTATCTGACAGTTAGAAAAGCTACCGGAACTATCTTCATGTATTAATACGTCAAGTAATGTAATCTGTTTCTTTTAAGCATCACGTCTCTATATCCGTTCGGGTTATAGACATGTGCACTTTTAATGCTGATTTGTTAGTGATGAGAAAGGTTTAGTTAAGAATAAGTGTACCCTCATTTGTGTGCATGAAGAGTGGGAAAAAAATTTAGAAAAAAAAATACTTTCAGTTGACCTGAACGGAATTTGAACCCCAACCTACCCGTCATTGGCGGTCCACTCTATTGCGAGAATGACGTTTTAGACCGTGTGAACACCGATATTACCAAAACTTATAAAATAATTCTTAATAATATAGTAAATATTATTTTTGACTGTAATAAGCTATATTTGTATTTTTTTAAATAAGATTTTTTTTAAAAGTAGACTTTGTAAACTACAAACTGCATAGATTAGTTAATCTACAGCCGCTATTGTTTTTGAAAAGTAGACTTTGTAAACGACAAACTGCATAGATTAGTCAATCTACAGCCGCTATTGTTTTTGAAAAGTAGACTTTGTAAACTACAAACTGCATAGATTAGTCAATCTACAGCCGCTATTGTTTTTGAAAAGTAGACTTTGTAAACGACAAACTGCATAGATTAGTCAATCTACAGCATCTATTGTTTTTGAAAAGTAGACTTTGTAAACTACAAACTGCATAGATCAGTCAATCTACAGCCACTATTGTTTTTGAAAAGTAGACTTTGTAAACTACAAACTGTATAGATTAGTCAATCTACAGCCACTATTGTTTTTGAAAAGTAGACTTTGTAAACGACAAACTGCATAGATTAGTATATCTACAGCCACTATTGTTTTTGAAAAGTAGACTTTGTAAACTACAAACTGCATAGATTAGTCAATCTACAGCCACTATTGTTTTT
>CABEEJ010009279.1:0-19410 GCA_901482245.1 Timema douglasi
TAGCTTGCCAACGGTGAAAGAATTTTTTAAATCGGTCCAGTAGTTTCGGAACCTATTCATTTCAAACAAACAAACAAACAAACAAACAAACAAAAAATCAAATCTTTCCTCTTTATAATATTAGTATGATAGTATGATGACCGAACAAGGCTATTTTGGTTGTTCACACTCAAATAACATTTGAAAATACTTTACATATTTCCCAGTTTAGACCACTCAAAGATCGTCCTTTAATGACGGTGTAGGTTTATTAAGAGATCGACTAAAATTTGTCGTGAGATCGATCGGTCGAATCGCGATCGAAAATTTGATGACATTTGGTATAACGAATTACATTTTCTAGTTTTGAATAAAAATTATCTCAATTTAAACAATTTTTTTTAATATTCAAATTTACAGAACAAATTTTACAGCAACACCATCGAAGTAGACCCCAAAAAATGTAGTTATGTTTGAAAAACATTAACAATTTTATATTTTTATTTATCTTTTGGGTAAAGTGTTTGAAAGAAGCATTCCGATTCTAAAATCTAGTTTGATCATTTTAAATATGATCTACTATTAAATAGAAAAACAATGTTCTCTGATTGTAAAATAAAAATTACTTGCAAAGTTAAAGTTAGATGGTGTGTGAACGCCATTACCAATTTATAATTTATTCGACCAATCCCTTAGTCAACGTTTACGATATTGTCTCCTGAAAAACTCTTTCTTGAGGTAGAACACCCTGAGATTATCTATTCCTTCCAGAAACTCCTCGTAGGTGAGGTCTTCCTGAACCCTTTCGATCCATTTCCTCAGGGGTAAGTTCGCACTGCCTTGTCGGTATAGGTGGGGGCTGATGCCCTCCTTTTTCTCGTCCGACAGGGGTTTTATAACGGCGCGGCTGAACCCTTCGTCTATTATCTTCTTCACCTGCATATAAATCTATATTAATAAAACTAAGAGTTTGTTATGAGCATTGCGCGATATCTTCTGTACGCAGAGGGCTGAAATGTTAAAATTAGTATCCCCTGTGTACAAACATGTGCACCTGGAATTTGGGATTTCAAAATTAGTAGCCCGTGTGTACAAACATGTGCACCTGGAATTTGGGATTTCAAAATTAGTAGCCCGTGTGTACAAACATGTGCACCTGGAATTTGGGATTTCAAAATTAGTAGCCCGTGTGTACAAACATGTGCACCTGGAATTTGGGATTTCAAAATTAGTAGCCCGTGTGTACAAACATGTGCACCTGGAATTTGGGCTTTTAAAATTAGTAGCCCGTGTGTACAAACATGTGCACCTGGAATTTGGGATTTTAAAATTAGTAGACCATGTGTACAAACATGTGCAGCTGGAATTTGGGATTTAAAATTTATTATTAAATTTTATTAAATTTTTTACAGCTGTTTGGAACAAAGAAATGCGTCACCCAGGGTAACCAAGCAATTCTGATTCGAATCTTAGAAAACATTGTTTACTTAACTTTTATTTCATTTTATTTTGTCACCAAATCCTACCACCAGTTCAGGTTTTACGCATATTTACAAGTAATGCTTATGGTAAGGGATGTGTAAGGTTTAATTTATACTAACTGCACATTCATTTTCATAGAGGGAGAGTGGAAAACCATTTTGGATAAAAACTTAATCTTCAGTACATTCTATTTATTTGAAATATTTAAAGTGAACTTTCTAAACCAACTGATCATATTAGCACATGACATATAAACTAACTTAAATCTAATATGTGAAAAAAAGGCTGTATTTTTGCAGTTTTTATAGCAAAAATTTTTAATAAATAATGTATTGGTCCTGTAGAAACATAGAGTTTAATTTTCTTCAATTGGTGATATGAAAATTCTTGAATATTTGTCACTAGCACAACGTCATTAGATGACAAACTTTTTAATGAAGAGAAAAAGTTATAATTAAATTCCAAGACACCCTTAACAGTTATTCAAGAACTGTAGAAGTCATCATGTGAAGAAAATTAAACTATATTTTTTCATCAGAGAAATATTTGCTTTACTTTGGCCATAAAAATGCTTTGATATAAAAACGGCAAAAATACCGATCTTTTATCCCGTTACCTTATAAAGGAAATAAAAAATAAATGGTATGATGCACCTCACAGACTTTCTCCCACTTTTATCTTAAAATAAACATTTACTAAAAACTCGTAAGATTTGTGAAACGAAATTCTCTCTAATGATTTTGATTAAATTTTTATCAATAAACACTGTTTATCTTTATAAATAAGATGACAACTCTCATTTTCATATGAAAATGACTTTGAGAGTACTTTACATGATGGAAATTTACCAATTTTCATAATTTCTCCGCAACTATTTAAGATACTAAATAACTTATTATTGTAAAGTTTTAGTGCCACTTAAGATTCAAAAAATCTTTTAATTGAAACATATGTTTATAAAACTAATAATTTCTGAGCTATAAGCAAATATATATATACTTTTTAATTTAGGTCTTTGAAAATGATTTTGATTCTTATGCTCTTTGGTGGACAAAGATGTTTCTCTTTTCTCAATTTTTATATAGCATTGTTCCTAATTCCTAATGTCATAGTGTAAGTAACAGTGTGTTTGACTTCATTTATGAACTTTGGTGTAATATTTCAACAATTATGTGAAGGCCTAGAACTATTTCATTTCACAAATCTTATGAGTTTTTTAGTAAATGTTGATTTTAAGGTGCGGCCGTAGAGAGGGAAAGATGTTTACAGATTTTATAGAATTGAAATGTTTTGGCCAAAATAAATCAAATATTTCTCCAGTAGAAACATAAAGTTTAGTTTTCTGCACATGATAATATCAACAGATCTTGAATATACGTCACGGATGTTCTGGAATGTTGTCAAAACCTTTTATCTTTATTTTAAAAAGTTTTGACAAAATTCTAGAATACCCTAGAAAGATATTTAAGATCTGTTGATATAAGCACGTGCAGAAAACTAAACTCTATGTTGCTACTGGAGAAATTTTTTATTTATTTTTGCCAACAAAATATAATGCTATAAAACTGTAAAATTACTCGCTCTCCCTTCGGCCGCACCTTAAAATAAGAGCGGGAGAAAGTCTGTGTGGTGCACCGTACCATCTATTATAATAATAAGGAGCAAGCGTGTTATGAGTTAAAGTATATTAGATAAAATTGTTAGATCTCCCAAATAACAATATATGCGTATTTGGGAAATGGGGGAGAGGAGGAAGAAGGGGGCAGGTATGATTATTCTTTTGGAGGCAGTTTACTGATGACTGAGTTTCGAAAATTTGACATTTTTTCGGAGATTTCTTTATCAATTTTGTTTAAAATGTTTATCTGGGAAGTGTTTAAAATGACAAATATCGCTGTATATATGTCTTAAGGAAGGAGGGGATGGGGTGATTTATTTTAGATTAGTTCATTGATGACTGAGTTTGTAAATCTTGATTTTTTTTAGATGGCTTTAACTATTTTGTTTAATATATATATATATATATATATATATATATATATCTGGGAAGTGTTTGAAATTTCAAATAACAATTGGGCCTACGTACAAATAAACCCGCTTCGGTGGTCGCGTGACCTAACTCACTACTCATGCATTAGAATAGATTGCCGATGATGGTGAGATAGAGGTTAGAATCCCGGTCGGGTGTAATGGGGTGGTTTAAAAAAAAAATTGTCCTCTCTCTCCATGCAATTGCAGGTACACTCCATATTAATGTAACATTTATTATACCTAAAACCACTATCTTAATTAGTACATAAGCGTATAACCCGAACGGTTAGTAAGACACAGGGAAACTCATAACCCAAAATGATTATTTAAACTATAATTAATAAAAAAATCCCAATACACTTACATCTGGAAAACTATGCTAGCACCATTAAATTGTGTTCAAAGTCACGGCGTACAGTGGCAGGAGAGCAGAGCAGTTCAAGCATGCGTTTACAACAGGTTTCATAGAAGCTAGGCGCGTGGCACTACACACCTCAACATCTGGCACCAGCACATCCCACTATTAATAGTAAACAACACATCAGTCCATGTAGAAACTCGAATACGTTGTGAAGGTCATCATAAACGGTCCTACATCACGGAAAGTGCTTGCCATTATTACTATACACCGAAACTTTTAATACGATTTAATGGTACTAGCATAGTTTTCCGGATGTAAGTGTACAGGGACTTTGTATTACTTTTGGTTCAAGCAAGCTATATGTGTAGCTTGGGCTATGAGTTTCCGAACACCATATATATATAAAACCAATAGGCCTACTTGTTTTATATAGGGGGTCTATATATAACCAATAGGCCTACTTGTTTTTCGGAAGAAAAATTGTTAAAGGGTAATTTGCTGATGACTGAATTTTGAAGATTTAAAAAAAAAAAAAGCTTTAAGGATTTGGTCTAAAATGTATATCCGGGAAGTGTTTGAAATTATAAATAGCACTTTATACTACGGATGGAAAAGAGGTACGGGGGGTGGGGGTGGATATGGAGTAATTTGTTTACTGGTAGTTTACTCTACAATAGCAATCGTCTTTACCTCGGGGATATTGGTGACCATCAGGAAATCAGGGTTGCTAGGGTTATGACACAGCTCCACCACCTTCCAGGTAGGGATCAACGCGAACCTTACGCACCTCATGATGTCAAAGACCCACCTTTTAGGCCCAAAAACAAACATGGTGCGATCACAATACGAGTTTACAGAGCATACTCTTCAAAACTCTAATGTAGCAATATTCTAAAGGAAAGTCTTAATTTTATTGGGTTTACTATATCAGCACTCGAGATGTAACGTAAGATCTATGATAAGGGGTGAAGTTTCTAAAACTTGGACTTCCCATTGAAAAAAATTCCTATTTTGAAGAATATGAAGCGTCATTAATAAAAATCACCTAGTTAGAATACGAATTATATATTAAATTTTTGTAATCCTGAGCTTTGATATACGATCCCTATACCCTGAATGGTAACAGTCCTAACTTGATGGATTACTATGGCCCAATCGTACAGGGTGTTTAGAAATGCATAGCCTAAACTGCACGCATAGCTTGTTTAAACCAAAAGTAATACAAATCCCTATACACTTACATCCGGAAAACTATGCTAGTACCATTAAATTGTGTCGAAATTTCGGTGTACAGCGATGGAAGAGCAAAGCTGTCTAACATGTGTGTACAACAGGTTGCATAGAAGTTAGGCGCGTGGTACTGTAGATGTAATAATGGCAAGTAATTTCTGTGGCGTTTGACCGTTAATGATGACCCTCAGGAAATATTCATATTTCTAGATAGACTGGTGTGTTGTTTACTATTAATGATGGTATGTTCTGTTGACGTGCTCCAAGATGTCGAGGTGTGTTATAGTGACGTTCGCTTAACTCCTAGTTCCTATGCAACCTGTTGTACACGCATGCTTACACAGCATTGTTCTCCAGGCGCTGTACACCGAAACTTTGAACACAATTTAATGGTATTAGCAGTTTTCTGGATGCAAGTGTATATGATTTTTGTATTGATTTTGATTCAGTTTAGGCTAAAAGTTACGCCATAGTGGAAACATATAAGGTAAGATATCTATTTTTCAGAGTAAACGAAGAGTACATTACAAACTTATATTCATGTGTAAGGAATTGAATTGCATGATTTATTAACTTAGAATGAAAATATAACAAACAATCCTACAAATAAATAATTTCTAAAGATTATAGCGTATAAAGTTATATAAAAAAAAGGCATAATACAACTCTTTTTAAGCAGAAAAAGTCTAGTGATCAAAGTTCCTCGCCACAGAACCAGGGGTCCCTGGTTTGATCCCTGGTGCTTCCATATTTTCTGTGAAGCAGAGTGTCAGCCTATTGAGTGCAAATGAACTACTTGTATCAAAAAGTAGCGGCCCCGATCTAGAAAACTGATATTAACGGCCAGAGATTTAGTTGTGCTGACCCTATGACACCCTCTATCAGCTGAAGTTGGCACTATCTTAGCCAACAGACGGTGGCCACTCGGTTGGTTTATCTCGACTGCGGGATGATGACATGGAGCTTTTTTTTTTAATAAAACATTAAATGATAAATATTTGAAATTCAATTTTGCTTCGAGTATATTTTATGTACACAATTAGGATTATCTTCAAATTGAAATATTTGTTTGCAAACTCTTATTGGGAATTAGATAGAGAGCTGCAGAATTGACAAGCTACACCAAAAGGATATTATGAAAAAAAATATAATTAGTCACTATCAAAACAGTATGGGCCTATTAAATTTTGTCTCTTTTTTTTTATAAAATTTGGTAGCATATGGTTTATCTGATAGCTCGCGATTTAGATTGATCGCTCAGATATAGCTGACAATTTACGATTAATAACGAATTACTTTGAGCACAGGAATATTCCTAGATAGCTCAACATTAAGAATAATGACACGCTAAGTCAGACATACCGGGTTCAATTCCCTTGTGTAGATGCAATTTTTTACTATATTTTAATTTAAATGAAAAATTATGCTTTATGTTTTTTATCTCTAGGTGTACTCTATTAGTTCTCACTTGCACCGCTCCTCCCAGTCATGCATGAGCCATCTGACGGCCGACATGAAGACCTCAATCTCACTATGGACGCCGATGTTGGTGGACCTAAGCAGGGGGCACACCTCCTCAGGGTCAAACCCAAGATAATCCGTGGAACTCACCAGGGGGAGGAAGAACCCGTCCACCCGAGAGAGGAGATCCCTCGTGTCCGTACAGCCCTGTTTCTTCCCTTCTAGGTACATGAGGACAGCGGCGTCTTCTGTGAACACCTCGTCCTGGAGGAAGCTCCAGCACTGCTTCTCGAGATCCCCGATGCCCAAAAACTGGGAAAATTTGAGTATCTCGAAAATGTTGTCCATCCCGATGGCACTGGACGCGTCACCTTCATCCAACATCCAGGTATAGACGAAGTAGAAATTATCGGGAGACACCTTCTCTTCCGGTAGACTCGTCGCGCTCCCCGTGACTTGCCTGAAGTAAGACGAGTAGCTCTTCAGGACGATGAGGTTGCAGCAAAACTGTACCGACGTGATGGTGACGATAAAGTCTGGATTCTTACAGTTGGAGAATTGGTCATACACGAGTCTTTCGAACAATGGCTTGGGCGTCAGAGTCACTTCGGGCCAATCTATCGGCGTCTCGTAGGTACCCAAATTGGAAAAGTCCACCTCAACCTTGTGGTTTTTGTCGGCGGTCTCCTCTTTACTTCCGGGCTTAGAGTCTTTTGTGATTTGCTTCCGGGTTTGGAGTCGTTTTGTGGTTTGCCACCGGGATTGCAGTTGTTTGGTGGTTTGCTTCCGGGTTTGGAGTCGTTTGATAGTTTTCTTCCGGGATTGGAGTCGTTTTGTGGTTTTCTTCCGGGCTTGAAGTCGTTTTGTGGTTTGCTTCCGGGCTTGGGGTCGTTTGGTGGTTTGATTGCGGGCTTGGGGTCGTTTGGTGGTTTGCTTTCGGGTTTGGAGTCGTTTGGTGGCTTGATTGCGGGTTTGGAGTCGTTTGGTGGCTTGATTGCGGGCTTGGGGTCGTTTGGTGGTTTGCTTTCGGGTTTGGAGTCGTTTGGTGGCTTGATTGCGGGCTTGGGGTCGTTTGGTGGTTTGCTTTCGGGTTTGGAGTCGTTTGGTGGTTTTCTTCCGGGATTGCAGTTGCTTGGAGGTTTGCTTCCGGGCTTGGAGTCGTTTGGTGGTTTTATTACGGGTTTGGAGTCTTTTTGTGGTTTGCTTACGGGTTTGGAGTCGTTTTGTGGTTTGCTTCCGGTATTGCAGTTGTTTGGTGGTTTGATTACGGGCTTTAAGTCGTTTAGTGGTTTGATTACGGGCTTGGAGTCGTTGGGTGGTTTGCTTACGGGTTTGGAGTCGTTTGGTGGTTTGCTTCCGGGATTGGAGTCGTTTTGTGGTTTAATTCCAGGATTGCAGTTGTTTGGTGGTTTTATTCCGGGCTTGAAGTCGTTTGGTGGTTTTATTGCGGGCTTGGGGTCGTTTGGTTTTCTTTCGGGCGTGGAGTCGTTTTGTGGTTTTCTTCCAGGATTGCAGTTGCTTGGAGGTTTGCCTCCGGGATTGCAGTTGTTTGGTGGTTTGATTACGGGTTTGGAGTCGCTTTGTGGTTTGATTACGGGTTTGGAGTCGCTTTGTGGTTTGATTACGGGTTTGGAGTCGCTTTGTGGTTTGATTACGGGTTTGGAGTCGCTTTGTGGTTTGCTTACGGGTTTGGAGTCGCTTTGTGGTTTGCTTCCGGGATTGCAGTTGTTTGGTGGTTTGCTTCCGGGTTTGGAGTAGTTTGATAGTTTTCTTCCGGAATTGGAGTCATTTTGTGGTTTTCTTCCGGGCTTGAAGTCGTTTTGTCCTTTGCTTCCGGGATTGGAGTCGTTTTGTGGTTTGCTTCCGGGATTGCAGTTGTTTGGTGGTTTTATTCCGGGCTTGAAGTCGTTTGGTGGTTTTATTGCGGGCTTGGGGTCGTTTGGTTTTCTTTCGGGCGTGGAGGCGTTTTGTGGTTTTCTTCCAGGATTGCAGTTGCTTGGAGGTTTGCTTCCGGGCTTGCAGTTGTTTGGTGGTTTGATTACGGGTTTGGAGTCGCTTTGTGGTTTGATTACGGGTTTGGAGTCGCTTTGTGGTTTGATTACGGGTTTGGAGTCGCTTTGTGGTTTGATTACGGGTTTGGAGTCGCTTTGTGGTTTGCTTACGGGTTTGGAGTCGCTTTGTGGTTTGCTTACGGGTTTGGAGTCGCTTTGTGGTTTGCTTACGGGTTTGGAGTCGCTTTGTGGTTTGCTTACGGGTTTGGAGTCGCTTTGTGGTTTGCTTCCGGGATTGCAGTTGTTTGGTGGTTTGCTTCCGGGTTTGGAGTAGTTTGATAGTTTTCTTCCGGAATTGGAGTCATTTTGTGGTTTTCTTCCGGGCTTGAAGTCGTTTTGTCCTTTGCTTCCGGGATTGGAGTCGTTTTGTGGTTTGCTTCCGGGATTGCAGTTGTTTGGTGGTTTTATTCCGGGCTTGAAGTCGTTTGGTGGTTTTATTGCGGGCTTGGGGTCGTTTGGTTTTCTTTCGGGCGTGGAGGCGTTTTGTGGTTTTCTTCCAGGATTGCAGTTGCTTGGAGGTTTGCTTCCGGGCTTGGAGTCGTTTTGTGGTTTGCTTCCGGGATTGCAGTTGTTGGGGGTTTGATTCCGGGCTTGGTGTCATTTGGTGGTTTGCTTACGGGATTGGAGTCGCTTTGTGGTTTGCTTCCGGGATTGCAGTTGTTTGGTGTTTTGATTCCGGGTTTGGAGTCGTTTTGTGGTTTGCATCCGGGATTGCAGTTGTTTGGTGGTTTTATTCCGGGCTTGAAGTCGTTTGGTGGTTTTATTGCGGGCTTGGAGTCGCTTTGTGGTTTGCTTCCGGGATGCAGTTGTTTGGTGGTTTGATTCCGGGATTGCAGTCGTTTGGTGTTTTGCTTTCGGGCATGGAGTCATTTGGTGGTTTGCTTACGGGATTGGAGTCATTTGGTGGTTTTATTACGGGCTTGGAGTCGCTTTGTGGTTTGGTTCCGGGATGCAGTTGTTTGGTGGTTTGATTCCGGGATTGCAGTTGTTTGGTGGTTTGCTTACTGGATTGGAGTCATTTGGTGGTTTTATTACGGGCTTGGAGTCGCTTTGTGGTTTGCTTGCGGGATGCAGTTGTTTGGTGGTTTGATTCCGGGATTGCAGTTGTTTGGTGATTTGCTTACGGGTTTGGAGTCGTTTGGTGGTTTGATTATGGCCTTGGTGTCTAGAAAGACTGCGCCAGCTTCCGGAAGTGGTCCTTGATGGTAGGCAAAATGTGAAGCGAGGGATGACTGTTTTATACAGACAGAACTGACGTCTTAGGAGAGGGTTTCCACCTGGACACAAAGAGAGGAGGTAAATTGTAGAATTGCGGCGAACGACAACTAACGCTAGAAGACTGCGCGGTGAACACAGAGAAGCAGCTCTGTCATGTCATCGAAGTGGGACCTCCGAATGAGATGTCGTTCTGTTGATCCTCCAGCAACAGTCAGATGGGGCATTTTCCTGAAGTTTGGACTTTTCTCGGCAACATGAATTCACAGTAAATTAATATTTGCCACACATTATTAGAATATATTAGTTCTTGTATTCATCGTGTTAATCATATAGGTGGTATTTTGAGTGGTCATGTTAAACAGGACGTTTAACACGCTGCAAACCAAACGGATAGTAACACGCGGTGTTAAAAAAAATTGAAAAATTCTTTGTTTTAGGTCTTCAAGATGAGTTAGTGTTTTATATTTAGTACTTCACAAAAAAGAAAGCTGAATGTACAATGATAATACACCTGACTGACTTAAGATACCATAGATCAATGACGCACCACCTTTTTATGGATGTGACCCCAATGAAGTGTTATTTTATTTAGAAGACCATATGCCACCATGTAAATATAGAAACGATTTCCTCCAACTTCTTTTGCTTACACTTTGAGTTTACAACGAAATTTGTATCTTCATGCATCAAATGTTTATAGAAGATGTCAATTTATTGCAGACATAATTTGCTAACAAGATAGCAAAAGCTGCATCTTATCTTAAGGGGGTTTTACGTATCTTCCATGATCTATGTAATCCATAAAAAAATAAAATCAATTACTCTTTTATGGCTTGGGACCCCAAATGGGGTCGCGATTCCAAGCCACGTTACAGCAGAATTCACAGAGTTTTATTTTCCAATGAGTGTTTTCCCTTATTAATTCCAGGCGAAAAGTAGGCCGAAACTACTAATCTCCAGTGATATAATTATGACTGACCAAATATTTAATTTATAGGAACAAAATGAAAATGGTTAATTTTTAATTATATGTTCCAGAGTTTGCCTGGAGAGAAAGGGAGAAAACCAGAAGGTGGAAGAAATTTATCTCCTAGTAGAGTTGATCGGAAATCAGAAGACTAGAAACTTTTGGTATATTAAATAGCAAAGCTATTATATTTGCTATTTAGGGTTACAATCACATCTAGATATCATATTCTTTCAATTGAAAAAAATTACACCTGGACACAGGAATAGAACCCCGGGACCTTCAGCTTAGAGCGCCAATGCTTTTTCCATTGAGATATCCAGGAATTTTCCTGTTCTCAATGTCGTTCTTCACTAATATTTTAAGGCAGAGTCTGTGATAGACGTGTAAAATAGTCAGTTAATCAACGAATATCAGGAATATAGCCAAGGTTACTATTGGTCATCATATTTTCAACATATAGGTCCTAATTAAATATGTGTACTGGTATAAGGAGATGTAATAAGTAATTTATAAAAAATGTACCCGCATTTGTGTGGACGGATAATAGAAAACCAGGTTACCTGGTGGTCTAGGGGTAAGGTGTTGGACTTCTGTGCTGGGGGTCCAAGGTTCAATCCTCGGTCCTGGCACAGATTTATCTGATTACCAAACGTTTCATTCCCGTCTGACAAGACGTGTATTAATCACAACTTGTGAATGTGGGGAATACCAGGCATACACCGTGGTTCGGATCCCCCGTTAAACTGTAGGTCCTCCATTTCATCTCACAATCACCCTACCGTTACACATTAGCGTAAGTGCGTATAACCTGAACGGGTAGTAAGACGCGGTGCTAATAATGATAGAAAACTGTTTTAGTACAAAAAAAGTCAGTAGCCTGTACTAATGGGGATTCGAGCCCCGACCTCCCGACTTGAGATTGACGCCTTAACCCACTCGCCCACCGATCAGGTTAACTAACATTTACAAGAATAAATGATAGTATAATTTTTATTTCCCCCAAACCCCAACCTAAACACTCTTTAGGCTGTGAATGTTTGTTCGACCTTCCTCAACTCGGATGTTCTGGTAAAGTATAGTAATGAAGACATATCAGGTAACATTACCCCTCACAGCCCCTTCATCCCCCTCCCCCAACCACCTCTAGCTGTCAACGCTAACATGACCCAGAAGCCTAACCTAAAACCACCCACATACAAGATAGTCTACCGGATGACGCAGAAAGCTTCTCTGTCTATATACGTCACGTTACCATATACACCATTGTTTGGTTTTTTTGCACCGTGTCTTACTACCCGTTCGAGTTATAGGCGTATTACGCTAATGGTTTTAGGGGTTAGGATTGAAATATTCAGAGGAAATGTACCCGCATATGAATGGAGGG
This sequence comes from Timema douglasi, assembly GCA_901482245.1. Lineage (NCBI taxonomy): Eukaryota > Metazoa > Arthropoda > Insecta > Phasmatodea > Timematidae > Timema > Timema douglasi. Next base: position 12,168 of record CABEEJ010009279.1, read on the forward strand.
AGAATGGGGGAAAAAATTTGGAAAAACCACCCTTAGTACACCCGACTGGTAATCGAACCTCGATCTTCTAATTGACAGTCTAGTTTAACACGAGAGTAGAGCGTTAGACTATGCGGCCACCGAAGCTGGTCCGTTATTGTTAATTCTTCATAACAAGGAAATAATAAAGTGTCCTGCTCATTTGTGATTGTTGTATATTAAGGTATTCACAGAATAGGGATTTAGTGATTGCTCAATACTAATCATATGGGAATTTAGAGAGACAAAATTAAGTGGAATAGCTGTGTAGTTGATTATGTTAAATATTTAATATTTAGCACCGCGTCTTACTACCCATTCGGTTTATACGCTTTAAGTACTAATTACGCTAATGGATTGGGAATTGGGAAGGTTTAATTAGAGGAAGTGAACCTGCATTTGCGTGGAGGGAGGGTGGGAAACCATTTAGGAAAAACCACCCCCAGTTCACCCGACCGAGATTCGAACCTCGATCTCCCCGTCCTCGGCGGTCGAGCTCAACACGACTCGCACGTTAGCCAACTACGCCAGTTATGTTAAATAGTTTTTTTAATACATATAGTTTTTAGTCAATATTTTATTTATATTATTAGTATTAATTTATAAGTATTGATATTAAAAGCAACATCCACATTTCACATCACCTATTATGAAAATGGTTTTAGTAACTTATAATACTCGCTTCGGTGGCCGCATGGTCTAACGCGCTACTCTTATGATAAACTAGACGACTACCGACGGCAGGGAAATAAAGTTTCGAATCTCGGTCGGGTGTATCGAGGATTTTTTTTTCACTCTCCTTACGCACAAAAGTGGGTACATTTCCTCTAAATATTACATTCCTAATCCCTAAAATCATTAGAGTAATTAGTACAATCCGAACGGGAAGTAAGATGCGGTGCTAAAAAAAATGATGAAAAATAAAACTTTTGTAACTGTCAAAAAAATTGTCTTCCTATCTGAATCTGAATCTGTGCTGGGGGTCCGGGGTTCAATACTCAGACCTGGCACAAATTTATCTGATTACCAAGCCCTTCCTTCACCTCTGACAAGACATCTTGTGAATGTGGGGAATGCCAGGCCTCCACCGTGGTTCGGATTCCACGTTAAACTGTAGGTCCTCCATTTCATCTCACAATCACCCNACTGTAGGTCCTCCATTTCATCTCACAATCACCCTACCATTACACATTAGCGTAAGTGTGTATAGCCCGAACGGGTAGTAATACGCGGTGCTAGTAATAATAATACGAATAGAGGGGGTTGAAAGGGATGAACTCGGGCTTTCTGTCTTCTGGAGGTGACCTTTGACCTCGAGGTCGTGTGCTGAGTGTTCCCTTGTAAACCACCACTTGGCTGGGTCCATCAGGGGTTGTCGGTCAACGTGGGCGGTCGTCTCCTGACCCCTTACTCCCCCACCCCCTTTCAATCTCTCTCACAGGGTTTCTGTGCACTTTGCACCCTTCCCCCCTTCGGGACCAATAACACATCTGAAAAATATCAACCGTCTTGAGAGGGCGCCAGTCACTTCGTTGCCATGGGTTTTTTTTGTTTTGTTTTTTTAAACCAAAGTATTCCGTCCGTCCGTCCGTCTTGGTTAACATTATTTTTAATACGATTCTAAGGCTTCCGACAAGTGTAAGTATTTCTGTCTCGAGATTATTTTACGTAAGGGACGTTAGATGGGTGGGAACACAAGCTAAACCCAATATCATCACTGAGGCAACTGCAGGTCTTATGGAGAAAAGCTTTATCTTCGCTCTCTCAGTTAACTGTTGCCAAATCTCCTCGCTCTAAGTTATACCCTGATTTTGGTTGGAAGAACAGTAGAGAAAATAAAAACATATTTTTTTGCGGCCAACATTGATAATATTTTCTTATATTATTTGTGTTATTTGATAGGTATTGATAATATCTATCAAAATTAACATCTGCAGATGACATGACTTTATGTATGAATATATTAACAATGTTTTAGTAACTTTAGTAACTAACTTCTACTGTTCTTCCTACCAAAATCATACTATATGTCGGAAGGTGGTGTGCTGGGGTAAGGAGGAGCTATTGGCAACCTCGACTAACCAGCGTTGCCAAACTTGTCTTATATTTGAGGGGAGAATGATCTCATGAAAACGAGAGAATGACAACGCTGTTTCCTAATTATTATTATTATTATTGGCACCGCGTCTTACTACCCGTTCGTGTTATACGCACTTACACAAATGTGAAATTGTAGGTTGATTGCGAGATGAAATGAAGGACCTACAGTTTAACGTGGGATCCGAACCGCGGTGGAGGCCTGGCATTCCCCCACATTCACAAGTTGTGATTAATACACGACTTGTCAGAGGTGAAAGAAAGGTTTAGTAATCAGATAGATCTGTGCCGGGGACAGAGGATTGAACCCTGGACCTCTGGCACAGAAGTCTGATACATTACCCTTATACCGCCAGGTCACCAATATAGCACTAATAAAATTTAAATTGTGACCTATGTTGATCGCAAAAAAAAATGTCAAATGGGCCCTTTCCATGAAAATTGGAATGTGTTTTAATTATTATTAATTTTGATGAAGAGATCCAAATACAAATCAAAAGTTTGTTTTTAGTATCATAGTACTATGTTTATCAACCAAATGATACAAATGTTATCATAATTTTCTAGGAGATAGCTTTATTAATCTTTCCAGATAACTCATTGAAACTTTTTTAAATGTGTGAGTGAATATTTCAAAAAATGTGTTGAAACTTTGAAAACTGTATTATTTAGTAGTTCCTGATAAAATGCATCTATTTTGTTTTTATTTATTCATGTATTTTAAATTTACTATATTTTTAGATCTAAGAAAGTATGAATAAAATAAATCCAGGTCTATCAGAAACAAAGCTGTAGTTTTGAATTATAGTGAGGAAAATGGTGGCGAATTAAAAACTTTTTTTTAAATAAAAAGTCCAACTTTTTACAAAATACTCAGAAACGACAAATTGTTAATCAAAGATGACAATCGTGCCAAATATGAAATATTATTGATGTGACAGCAACAGATTTGATTCCTATTTTTAAAAACTAGTGTTCAGTAATAAACAATATATGATGCTACTACCTATGTGAGAAAAATGTAACTATGTTGATAAAGTTTAGTTGGAAATGGAGTCAAGAAATAATTGTGAGCGGCAAATTTAAATTTGAACGCACATGAGGACTTATTTTATTATTATTATTAATATTTGAGGTATTTAATGTGCACTTTCCGAACAAATGGATTATATCAGCACATGACTTAAATTAACTTAACTAGAACCAAAACCGGAACCAACACAACATCTAGTCCCGGAAATTTATTTGTCACTGTTAAAGGGGAAACCCACATATTACTGATGATAAATTTTTCGGCTATACCAAAAACCGAACCCGGGACCTTTAGCTCAGTGGACAGATATGCCCCCGACTGAGCTATGGTGTCAGACCACATCCCGACTATTATTAAGTTTAGGAAGGAGTGTAAGGAACGTGTGAGAAGGTAAGTATTTTTGCCGTTATTACTGGAAAAAAAAATGTTTTGACGAAAATCAATAAAATACATCTCCAGTAGAAATATATGTTTTAATTTTATTCACATCGTGATATCAAGAGTTCGTTGAGTATCTGTCATGAGCAAAGCAGCATTAGATGACAAACTTTTCAAATGAAGAGGAAAAGTTGTCATTAAAATCCAGGACATCCTTGACAGATATTCAACAACTGTTAATATCGCCATGTAAAGAAAACTAAACTACTGGAAAAATAACATAGTTATTTTGACAAAAACGGTAAAAACACTGACCCTTTCTCATGTCCCTTACAACCCCACATTAAGCTTTATCTAAGTAGATCATATAAATTCCTACATTTTATTTCTCACCAAATCATTGTGTTTAACACCCCGACCATTTTTGTTTGAGGAGGCCAAGTTAAGCATATGATTAAGATTAAGTATTTCTTACTATCAATATAAATGTTTTGTTTTGCACTCAAGCGTGGTGTTTTGTACCATAACAGATTTGTCAGGAATAAAATATTTTGGTGGGGGGCAGGTTAAGCATAAGCATTTGGTTTTTTTTAATGCAAATATATAAATTTCTTAATGTGATCAATTTTTACCATTTTAATCTGGTGAAAAAGTGTAGGAGTTTAGCTGAATATCCACCTGTTCCCAAACAAAGATCTTGATTTTTCTCAGCATATATAATCGAATTGCTTACCCCTTTTTACGGCTTAATAAATTTACAAAATAAAACAAAATTAATATGAGAAAAAGGGGGTGAGGCTAAACAAGTAAAGCATAGTTGCTCTGTCCTAATCAACATATCTTCTAAAACCATGAATGTTTTGTTTCTAACCCAATCAGTTTACATAGAAAAAAAATATAAATAACAATAAGTGATGATGCCAAACTAAAACATAAACGTGGAAGAACATTTTTTTAATTCCTGGTTTTGGACTGCCTTTCATGCAAATGTAATGTTCAGTTTGGAATTTAGTTTTTTTAATTTTATGTGCCAATATAATTTTATTTCAAAAAAAGTGTAGTGTGATAAATACTCCTCCACCTTAAATAATATAACTTCTTTAAAGTGATAAACCTCATATTGTCTAGTTTTCTGGTAGCATGGGAGCTGAGTTCGAGCCCAGGAGGTAGGAGGGTAGTTTTCCCTTATTATTTAATCATTCTTTTAGCTTTATAATCCTTACCCCATGAGTGTGAATATGAGGTTAGATTGGGCGGGTAATAAGATGTAGTATAAACCAATAAATAATAAAAGGGATTTTTTTTAGTGTGTCCTACCACCTGTTCAGGCTATACACGTTTCTGATAATTACTCTAATGGGGTAGGGATGAGGAAGGAAGCATTTTAGAGGTAATCTTTTCGAATTTACATGGAGGGAAAGGGGGAAACCCTTTATGAAAAACCACCCTGAGTAGACCCAACTGTGATTCAAACCCTGGTATACCCTATATCAGCAGGCCAGTGTTATGCCATAAGCCAGAGATGGCCAACCCGCAACAGAGATTCTTCAGTTTGCGTTTTGGTACTATACTGACTGTTGTGTACTGAGCTATCTTCCTTTTTTGTTTCTAGTGATTCACTTGCCATTAATGATGTTTTATTAAAGGCTCTAAGTAAGCCATAAACTTCCAAAAGGAAGTACAAAGATTATATTACTCTTCGAAAGTTTAATAGTGAACGAGAAGAAGCATTTTTATTTACAAAGGGAAGCTCATCTAAGCCTGTGTAGTTTATTTGTGAGGTGCAGGTCACAGTTCCCAAAAAGTATAATTTAAACTGATACCTCAAAAAGATGCATCCAGATGTGAACATCTAATATATGACTGACTCAAAATTAAGAACAGAATTTTTAAATAAAAAGAAAATAATTTCTTACTGGGCAACAAATGTGTTTAATGAAAGAAAGTGCTCAGATGACAACAATGGTCAAAGCATCGTATGAAAGCCGTCTCATCATGGCTAAAAAAAACATACTCAAAAGGGGATAGAATAAAAACAAGCCTTTTGGCCTTTTCAAAAGCCACTGTAGATCCTAATGTCATAAAAATTGTAAATGATATTGCACTTACAAGAAATACAGTTATGTGGCAGATTGATGAGATGTCTGATGATGTTGGCAAAAAAAATACAGTATTCTTTTGTATCAGCATATGTAAATATTTTTCCATCGACCTGGATGATTGCTGTGGTATAAGTGCAACTTTGTGCACTTTGTGTGTGTGTTTTGTCTAAACAAACAAATTATAATGTTACTGAAGAACTTCTCAGCTTGCGCCAGTTAATTTCATGTAGAGAGGATATTTTTTTACAGAAATATAATTTTTTTTGGACACAACAGTTTAGAAAGGGCTAAATTAGACAGTGTCTGGCAATGAAAGTAAAAATAAAAGATTTTCTGTTGTTTAGTTGAAAGGTTATTTTGAACCACAAAGTTTTTAAATACCACTAGATTATCCATCAGAAACAGTATGTGCCAAACACATGAAATTCTCTTCTGTACTCAATCCAGTGGTGAAATGTATCAACAAGAACCGAGCTCGAGCACTCAACATAAGTGAATTCCGTTGACTCCTCAAAGTGGAATCGGAAGACAAGCAACTTGATGAACTTCTGCTTCATTGAAGTGTCCATTGGCTATCACAGAGAAAGAGGTTTGGGAGCATTTAAAGGCTAATGTTTCAAAGTTTTTGGAAGAAACCGGGTAACTACCTGATGATTGTACACTTTTAAAGAGTGAAGATTGGCTTAGAGATTTATCTTTTCTTACGGACATCATGGACTGCTTTAACAACTTGAATCTGCATATGCAAGGTAAAAACAATCTTCTTACAAAGCTATTCAGCTAAGTTCAGGTTTATAAATTAAAGAGCGTTCTGCTGGGTCATAATCTTTCTTAGAATGAACTCCCCGAGCAGCAGCGGCTCGTTTATAGGCACTGCGGAACTGCAGCACCCCCTATTTCCACTTGATATTATCGATACCATTTAATATAATGAATTCTTTTTTCTTTAATCCTTTCTTTATTTTTGTAGTACTATACATATTCCTTAAGCTTGATGTCAGTACTTCAGTAGCCATCCCCCAGTTTATGAAAAAGATACAAAAATCTTTGTATAGGAAACTGTGCGCTTTACAGTGCCAGCGACGTGGTGTTTGACTGCTGTGCGCATGCACACATAGGAGGGGTTGGGGAGGAACGCTGGACTGCCACGTAGAGAAAGCACTGTTGCTCTCGCAGTGCCAGCTCTGGCGTGATGGAGAAAGTTTGTTTTTTACTCGTGTATGTTGTAATTAAAACCCATGTACCATATTCTCGAATGTGATAAAGTGTAGAAGAGAGTAGAATTAGATTATTATTCTGCCTCCAGCTATTCTATTATTTTTTCCGGTTCTTTTATTTAAAAGAAAGACTAAATGCACTTTCAGTACTTTCAATGGAGACAAATTTCCTCAATTGTCATTGAGAGATCAAGGAGGAAATTATTGAACTTTTTGCGCAAATTAAAACAAGAAGAATGAATTTCATTTTTAAATGTATAGATCAAGAACTGAAACAATTTAAGTTAAAGTAGGTAAAAAAGTTTGGGTTTTTTTGTTAAGAGGCCGGTCAACACTTGTTTACATGGTAAAACTAAATAAAAGATTGTGACAAAACCGTTCTATGGATTTGAAATCGG
>CABEEJ010009280.1:9351-19405 GCA_901482245.1 Timema douglasi
CCCCCCCCCCTCGTTTAATGCTTATTTTTTACGAGGCATTATTAGAAACTTCTTAAAATATGTTAACACACATCAGTAAAATAAAATGTTTTTGATAAAGTGGCGTTGAAAGATTCTATCCTAATCCTTTACATAATAAAATATAACCATGATTAAATATTATCTTACTAAACAGGATTCTTGATATTTTCTTTTAATTGAACTGTGTTGTCTACCTTTTATAGTACTTTTTTAGAAGTGCCAATATTTCGAACCATTCTACGTAATCAGTTTTCTTAATTTTACTATATATAAATAACAAATGTCAAGAAAGATTTAAAATGGCACATTGACAAGGATTACTTCTCAGATTAGAACCCAAACTCATACAAACGTATATATATCACCAGAACCAGTGGGCACGTGAATTAAAATGTCAGGCTCATCTGGTCTGGTTTTCCGGTGATGGGAAGGTCGAGGTACGAACCCCAGCCAAGTGTACTGAAGGTGATTTTTACTAAATGGTTTCCCCCTCTCCCACCACATAAATGCGGTTACATCTCATCTAAATTCTACCTTCCTCTTCCCTACCCCATTTGTGTAGTTAAATGCGAATATTCCGGATAGGTGGTAAGACACAGTGAAAAAACAAACCAAACTAAACTATCCTTGCATAGTCATATATTTTCAAACTATAATTATTGATTTATCTCAATGTCTTCAGTAGTGTTTTATCTATAGTTTTATTTTATTATTACAAATCTAACACGTTTTTTAATGTTTACTATCGCCAATCGTCTTCTCTGTGATCATAAGAGTCCCCCAAAAAATAAAAAATAAGCTGTCATGATGTCTAGTAGTTGTGATCAATACATGTACTGTACACACACATCGACCTGATTCACAAGTTGTTTTATAACGTTATTGTTTTTATCATCCCTTTCAAATGTTTCTTACATCCTGGTTACACATATTATCTAAAAACCAACGAGTAAAAATACAACAAAACTACAAAGTTTAGAAACGCCCAATGGCGAAATATTCGTTCGGACACCGACCCGGATGTTTTCTGTGTGTATGTATATCTATACATATATATACATCCATCGATAAAAATGTTCAGGTTGTTTTATTGTAGATACGCCATGTTGGTGGCCTGCATCCTTAAATAGCACACCGCGCCGAATCCAGTGCAAGTAGCACCATTTCTAGATGCTGAGCTATCTTGTATGTCAACGAAAGTATAGGGTTAAGGCCAGTTAGAAGAAGTCGTTCCTAACGGTTCCGTACGGTGATCACGTAATATAACTGATTGGCAGAAGGCGTAGTTTACCAGACGCTACTACGACATTGACTCTACGTGTTTAAGAGAGTAACCGCCCATGTCCAAAAAAAATATAGTAACTTTGGCTGCATGGTACGTGAAATCAAATTCTTCTAAGGAGCTACTCTCTAAATGCACGGGACTGAAGATGGGGAAATTGGGTTTCGATCCCAAACGGATGCACCGAGGGTCATTATTTTTAAATGGTTTACCGTTCTCCCTCCATGCAAATGTAGGTGCATTCCCTCTAAATTAAACTTTCCTAAGCCCTAACCCAGTAGGGTAATTATTACACACGTTTATCACCTGAACGGGTAGTAATACGTGGTGTTTAAAAATCTAATTTTCTTCAAACGTTTTTATAAATGAAAATTATAGCGTGTTAGCGAATAGAAAAGTAGGACAGAACAGAAGTTTGATTTTTAACAAAATATAAAACTGTCGTTGATGAGATTTGGATCACGTTTGCCGTTACAACAGACAGAACACGTGCGGTTAGTTTAGCAAAGTTGGTCTGATTAATCCCGAAACAGACGTTGCATAATTAAATAAAAATACATCTAAATATTATTAGATGCTTATATTTATATTGTTTTCGCTTTCTTATAGTGAAGAATGTAACAAACCAAACTTAAATTTTACGTTTAGTGTAGCGATATTTGGTTAGTAAACTTAATATTATGTCCAGTTGGTGTTAAATGAGGTGTTTCCTTAGAGATTAATGAGAAGTCTGGTCAGAGCTTAATATTATATCCGGTTAGTGTTAAATGTGTTGTTAGTTAGAGATTAGGTGACCTGGCGGTCTAGGGGTAAGGTGTCAGACTTCTATGCTGGCGGCCGGGGTTCAATCCTCGGTCCTGGCAAAGATTTATCTGATTACCAAACCCTTCCTTCACCTCTGACAAGACATCTTGTAAATGTGGGGAATGCCAGGCCTCCACCGTGGTTCGGATTCCACGTTAAACTGTAGGTCCTCCATTTCATCTCACAATAACCCTACCATCACACATTAGCGTANTGCCAGGCCTCCACCGTGGTTCGGATTCCACGTTAAACTGTAGGTCCTCCATTTCATCTCACAATAACCCTACCATCACACATTAGCGTAAGTGCGTGTAACCCGAACGGGTAGTAAGACGCTGTGCTAATAATAATAATAATAGTTAAGAGATTAATGAGAAGGCTGGTCATAGCTTAATATTATGTCCAGTTAGTGTTAAATGTGATGTTTGGCTCGAGCTTAATGTGATATCTGGTCAAATGAAATGTTATGTTAGAGTTTAATATGATTTCTGGTTGTAGTTTAACAGTTTTTATAAACTAGCTGGTTAATTGAACGTTTAAAACATTCATATCCCACATTCTACTGCTCTTACTACTGTCACAACATCACTGGTTGGATTATTTAAAAAAAAAGTATTTATATTGTATTGAAAATTATACTCTAACGTAATAGATTAAATATATATGTATATATTCACATAATGGAGATAAACGGTCCTTACGCTCAACGTTTCGATTGAAATTCAAGTGCGCATGACCTGTTCCAGATGTCCGAAGCTTTGGAAACAACTGTGCATCGCATTAACCCCGAGGGGAACTTGGGAGTTTTGCCCGACCTTCTTTGTGCGGTAAAAGTGTTTCCAATATGAAGTTTTTATTTAAAAAAAAAAAGAAGTATTATTTCATTGCAAGCAATATCATCTTAAAACCAGACAGTTTTCTTACCACCGGCTTTAAAAAAAACTAAATTGAATATATAATTAACGATTATAAACTTACTAGACGATCAGTTCTCAACTGTAGCCTTTATATTTTATAGATGTAGCCTCGAGATTTCTACAACTAGAACCTCATCTATCATAATATGTATCATTTTAGATACATAGTAGAAATTGGTTCTAACGAGTTCAGAAATAACTAGATCACGGTTGTAAGCAGGAAACCATAATTTTAATTTACACGTATTCCCTTATAATCGCCCACTTTTATAACGAGCGTAGTGCACTGATATAACATACACATTTAGGTAACTATGCAAACATGCAAACGGTCTTAATTGCTCGGGTAGTCGGAAATTCCCAATTCTTGGAATATAACAAAAATGAAGAGGGTGATCTAAGGGTTATGTGACCAATCATCAGATTATGAGGCTGATCTATGACTTTGCCCTGCCCTTGGGGACCATTTCCACTCTACCTAAAGTCTGTTCACGGTAGGAATTGTTTTCTGAAAGGCCTTTTTCCCTACCAGAAACCTATTATATAGTAGGATATAGGTAGGAAAAAGGACCTTTCAGAGAGTAGTTCCTACCGTGAATGGAGTATAGCTCTCCAGTGACTAGCCTCCAGCCCTGTTCCCTCACTCTACCCTAACACCACCACGACTGCAAAATCAATTATAAACGAAGGGCTGTTTTTAGCTACGAACAGATGATGTGTGTATAGTCTTAAGGGTATTGTAGCTTATACATGTGTACTATCGCAACAAATATGTAGGTATAAAACTATATTATTTTTCTCCCTCTAATATTAATTTTGATTTTTTTAAATGTATCTTTTCATAAAGTTATTGAGAAAAATTTCTAAAAAATTGGAGGGAGATTTAAATCATCACTGATATAGTAGAACTTTGGAAACTGTGTTGAAAATGTGTAAACTTTTATATGGTAATCATCAAAGGGAATGTTTTTTAAATTTAAATTTAATGTATTTGAGGTATTTAACGTGAACTTTCTGAACCCACTTATTAGGCCTATATCAGCACACGACTTATTAACTAACTTAAATCTAGAACAGACACAACACCCAGTCCCCCGGCCGTTAATTCATCACTGAGAGAGGGGAAACCCACATTTCACCAGTAATAAATTTTTCGGCCACGCCGAGAGTCAAAATGGCTACCCTTAACTCGATAGACAAGCGTTACCGACTGAATTAGGGTTTTGGATTGAATGCTTTTGTTTTTAAAAAAATCTGTTTTTTTTAAACTCGAGATATTGCTTTCGAAAGAAATTGTTTTCTAAAATTGTAATTTCTCATTTGAAAAATTTGGGAACCTTTGGGAATGTTCTTGATGTAGATGCTCCATTTTTGTTTTTAATAATGATGATTAGTTTTGTCGAGAGAACTACGGTAATCTATGTCCAAAAGAATCACCTCACGTTTTAAATACATAGACAAATATTATTTGTTATAGTTTTTACCCAGTCCAGTTGAACCTTCCTTACCGATTTTAATCCATTCCAAAAAAATTAATCTTCGCGCTTATTTTTAAAAAAGAGACTAAATAAATAACTTATTATTAATTAATAATATACTAAATATCTTAAACAAAATGATAGTAATAAATATTATTCAATCACTTTAATATAAAATCCAAACTAACAATTATAAATTAAATTTAAATAACATAAATGATTAATTATGGTAATCTTCAATAAATCTAAAATCAAATAACTAACTATGCAAACCATTAAATAAGTTTACCACTTATTTTTGTAGAAAAAAAACCAGGGGATTACTATTTTAACTACTAAATATATACACCAAAATACATGTTAAGTGGATAAATCATTAATTGTGTGTAGCAGTGGTTCTTAAACTTTCATTAAATTGTACCACTTGGCCACGACTAAAAGTTATATGTACAATACCGCCAAGATAAAAAAAATCCAAATGACAGGCTTTAATAAATATGACCACGTGGTAAATTATTGATCTATTTAATCTATCGGGAAATAATGTCCGTAATCAAAATATTTAAAATTTGTCAAAACTAGTTAGAGAGAATCCTTCTATTACACACTTAACATTACCTCTTATTGAGAATCGTTATGATTAGTTAAAAAAAAAAAGAATAACTTTACTGTAAAAAGTCTGTAGAACAGTTTTATACATTTTACTAACAAACTCGTTCAAAAATAAAGAAAAAAGTAAATCTAAACACCATATTTTCAAATCAAAATTTTTAGGCTGCATGGCTTGGCACAACTTTTTGATGTTGGTTGTTCAGTTGAAACTATCAAGCGGAGGTCCATCTCCAAATTTAGCCTATAGCGGTACTTATTTTTTAGGTACATCATGATTTAAAAACTACTCTCACAGAGATATGTTGTTAGGAAAGGCGTAATAAACTGCTAATGTAGAAGGTGTCAAGTAGAGGGTTGAACATTCTCAGAAATCTGTCTCTGGCCGAGAGCAAGTATGGGGAAAAAGAGGGGTGGAATTAACCAGATAACGATAAATGCTAAGAATTAAGGCTTTCCATAAGCCATAAGTCACATACTATTTTGCCAATTTTCCCTTGAGAGCTACTCGCGTACCTCCTAAAAGATACCCGCCTACCCTTGGGGGTACGCGTGCCCCAGTTTGAGAACCACTGGTGTATGGGGTTTACATGTTAAATCCCTAATATGTTCCAGGACCCTAGATAAATGACTTTTTTACATTAAAAAAAGGACCAGCTTTCCAGCACTTTGTCGAGCGCCGGCTTAGCGAGTAATTTAAAAACATCGGGGGTGGTCGTGAACCCTTGATCTTTATGCACAGACCCTCCACCCGGCTGATCATAGACATTGGTTTGATTCCCTGTGCGATTAAAAAATATGGTACAGTTTCGAAGGAAGTACTTTAGTTCGGAACACAGTAAGTGTCGTCCCTGGCACTTACGTTAAAGAGACTCAATTATTCCATAATACTGAACGTTATAATTTAAGCTCAGTTTGACACGGTGAGCAAGTGGTTAGATTGATCAACACCAAACTCTTGTTTGATTCCGAGCGACGTTTATTTTTATTATTTTTTATTAGGGGTGTGTAAAGAACAAGTTTTAAACTAACTATTTATATCCGTATGCACGACTTACAAAACTAGCTTATTATAAAACACACCCAACACTCAAACTCTGGGCCTTTAATTCATCAATATCAAACGAGAAACTGGGGTTTACATTTTTCGGTCATGTTGAGAATCGAACTCGGGGCCACAGAGAAGGCTCATAGCTCAATTGGCAGATAGTCTGGTCAGTGATCTAAGGTTGGGGCTGACGGAGATATTTACAAATGCTTACGGGTCTGTCCTGTTATATAATTAGTAAATATCTAGCCCGCTTCTGGGAGGCCACACGGTCTAAGACGCTACTCTCGCAATAGAATAGACTGCCGTTAACGGGAAGATCGGGGGTTCAAATCCCAGTCAGGTGTACTAAGGATAGTTTTTCTTACATGGGTTTTCCCTCTAACTTCCATGCAAATATAGGTACACTTTACCTAAATTCAACTTCCCTTCCATGTAAACATTAGTATGATTAGTATAAAGCTTACAACCTAAATGTGTAGAAAGATGTGGTGACAAAGAAAAAGAGTCAATAAATAAGGTGCTAGGATTTGGTACATGTCAATAAGCTTACTGTCCAAGGTTAAATTAACTTGTAAGTCGTGTATTCGTATCTCGATGACAGCCTTGTGCTAAGGGGAGAATAATGGGTATCGTTACAGATGTTCATTAATGACAAATTATTTTCCAAGTGGTTTGAAATTTTTTAATATTGTTTTCACCAAAATGTAGGCGAGAGTCCTGACCAGATAAACAGTTTAAATTTTAAGTTAAAATATTTTAAATAACTGTGTGATAGCTTATATAGACCGCTATAAAACAATACCGCACTATCTTAAAATTTTCTGTTGTGACTTTATCAAAACATGATTTAATTCAATAGATGAAGAGGTTAGACGTTTCAAACTTCTTTTTTTTATTTTAATCTCAGAACAAATTTTCGCGTAAAGAGTTGTTGAATTATTTTTTTACTTTAAGCTTAAAATTTAATTTTTTTTAAGCTTGTCAGAAAACTACTGATAGTTTTCGCCTACCTTTTGTCCAGAAAGATATTAAGAAATATCATCAATGTTTTACCATGTAGTAGCACCTTCAAAGGATTTATATCTACATACTTCGTGGCCTACTGCCGGTCAGGACTATCCGCATATTTTTAATAAAGGGATAGAGAGTAAGGTAGAATTTAGAGGAAATGTACCTGTTTTTCCACGGGTGAAGAATGGCAAGCCACTTAGGAAATATTTAACTTGGTACACCCGTCTGTGATCTAAACCCCGACTTCCCTGCTACCGGCAAACTATAACAAACGATGCTGACACCTTAACTGGCGTGCCCACCAATGCATTTTTTTTTAATCTAAAAAAACAACAATTAAGCAGACCTAATCAATGTTGTGAGTGATGATGCCCTTAGGTTAAATAAGGTAATATGCTGCGTTCTTCACTTGATGGTGTAGTCTACCACCGCGTCAACTGGATGCGATCATATTAGCTTCACTTTCAATACTCCCAATGTCTTCTCTTTCCATCACCCGGTGAGTACCGACTATCAACAACACCCCACCGTGTGTGAGGCCACCAATCCCGCGACCTACATTCGAGGTCAAGGTCATACGAAGTACAGCTTTACCCAGACGTCGTCGCCGGGAAACGATCACTTTACACAAACATCACTGGTGGCCGATGTAACGGTTCATTTTCCACTCCATCTCCTTCCTCCTTTAAATAAACCCTTCCATGTGTACCCCATCCCCTTAAAACCTCCTTCTGACATTTATATTCGTGTACAAGAATATCTCTGGTCATTCCAATGAGCTGATAGGATTCTTGGAAAAATAGACGTCACGCCGAGTTGAGAAACAAATAAAACAAGGAGGAGAGACCGGACTACATTGTGTTTGTTTCCTTCATCAGATATGTTTATTTGTTTACAAATAGGAGGTCAGTGTTCAAAAAGAATGATCAAAAAAAAAGTACGTGGTTTGCCAATTATATTTTTATCGGCGAAGCGTCACCTATATACTATTTTACCGCTAGGGCGTTGACGTAAATTGGTTTTCCTAGAGATCTAATGGATAAATAATTCATTATCCTGTCTGTTTCCGGACATCTGGTAGGATAATCATTTCTGAGAATTCAGGGCTCATTTGCAAAGCGAAGTTTGTTTATTGAGAATATAGAACTAGATCTTCTCGCGGAAACAATAGTTAAGGTGGTGTTTGATCCTGTCTAATATTAATTTTTTTATTTAGCACCGTGACTTTCTGCCCGTTCAGGTTATACGCTTAAGTACTAATTACGTTTATGGGTTAGGAATTGGGTAGGTTGAATCTATATGAAGTGAACCCGCATTTACGTGGAGGTAGAGTAGAAAATCATTTAGGAAAAACCACCCTCAGTACACCCGACTGGGATTCGAACCCTGATCTCTCTATCATCGGCATTCTAGTCTATTCCTAGAGTGACGCCTTAGTACAAGCTGCCCCAGAAGCAGGTTCAAAAACTATTAAATTGATCTCAATCTATTTACTGTAAAATTAAGAATCTTATATCAAACTCCACGCACGTTTTCTGTTTCGAACATAATCATGTATCTAAATATTCGGTTAAATGGACTTTAGATGAGCTCTTAAAGTCTTAGCTGAATTCCTAGCAAAACTCTCCAGAGCTGTGTTCAAATGGTTTACGTGGGCGGCCATATTTGTTGTTTATCTACGAGATAGTTGGGGTTACAGGACGTTGTTAAGGTGGGATGGAAGGGGATGCGAGAATAAGCAAGTGTTTTTTTCAGTTTTTACGGCATAATATATATATATTTCTCCAGTAAAAACATAGAATTTAATTTTCTTCACATGGTGACCTCAAAATTTCTTGACTATCTGTAAAGGATGTCTTGGAATTTAATGAGAAATTTTCTCTTAATTTAAAAAAATTCTTAACTAATGCCGCTTTAATCATGATGGATATTCAAGAACTGATGATGTCAACATGTCAAGAAAATTAAACTCTATGTTTGTACGGGAGACATATTTAATTAATTTTGCTCAGAAAAAGTTTTGCCATAAAAACTTCAAAAACACTGGCCTTTTCTCTCGTCTCCTTCCATCCCACCTTAACTACCAAGTTTTGGCAAAATCTGGCAATAAAGGTATGTAAATTTTCTCGTTCAAAATGGAGCTAGCCTCCATCTGCATTGTGGAGCCATCTATTAAATAAATAGACAACTACCAGCAGCAGTATCCAAGGAGAATAGAAGCAAGCGCTAAATGAAGAAAGACATCTGATTGGCTGAGCTTGAGACATCACACTGTACACAAGCAAGCGCATTACACTCACATAGTTATATAAAACCACGTTTTTAAAAATCATTTCACATTTTGGAACCTTAAATAATAAATAAACCTTTAAAATTCACACTAATGTCCAATTAACGTCAACTCTACTTCATGGGTCGGCCACGCGGTTCCCGCGGGCGCCGTGGCGCCCTTTTGACAGGTTTTAGGCTCCCGCCTTATATTTTGTAATTTTGTACATTTTTTGTTAAATAGTTTTGTTTGATAAATAACGAGATAGTTGTCAAGTATTAATTGAAATTAAACTTCTTTGTTAAATTTTCGTCATTAGTCCTCAATTTATTATTCCATTAATATCTTCTTAGATAAGTTTTTAACAATAAGCCCATTTTGTAACACGCCTAAAAATTTAAGGCTCAAATATTTAGATCTTAAAAATGATAATATTATAGTTTATGTTTTGCTTATTACATTAAAAATATGTATATTCTCAACTTGTCTCTAATAAACACATAAATAAAAAGTGAAAATACAAATAGAAAAATCGACATTTTTCTTGGAGCCCCAAGAGTAAAACATATTTTGGAAAACAGTTCTTCATGTTTAAAAGGTTGCCAACCCCTG
>CABEEJ010009281.1:0-10573 GCA_901482245.1 Timema douglasi
CGCCTCACCCTGGTTGACCCCCACCACCCAGCCCCGCCCATATCCACGGTTGCAATCTCTTCTACCGGCCCAGTCCCAGTTCCTACTTCTCCCCGGTAGGCCCTATCTCTGGACACCCCTCCTTCCTAGCTGTAGGTGGTTTTTTACACTCTATTTACAGCTATACACTTGTCAGGACAAGACTTCGTCATCTACTGACAACTGGAAAGGGATGCTATCCATACCAAACCGACGTTTTAAATCGTCATAGAGATGTCAGCTTCAAAATAGCGCTCTTTGATCTTCGGCGAGGATATAAAAATATAACATCTATAGCCTCTAGGTGGAAAGGCTTTACACCAAGTCTACACATTTCTAATGATGGGACAGCTGGCTTGACCTCATTATACCCTTAAGGGTAAATCCTCACTCAGTAGAGATGAGATCTAAAACTATGATTTTTGAACAACTATTTCATCACCTACACCAGTCTTTGCACCCTGGTAGCAGCATAGTATCATATACGTATTATGCGTTGTTTTCCATTCCGCTTTGAAAGCCATCCCAATTTAATTGAATTTCAGTAAAATGAACATCACATTGCTGCTTACTATACTAATTGCATTAATTGATAACTAAAATTAATTATTTTTTATTTATATTGAAACTGAAAATACACCACCACAGTACACAGTAAAGCGATATCCAATATAACTATGTGTGTAATCACTAGTTTAAAAGCATATCATATTCATTATTGATTAAATTGATTTATAATCAAATTCAAAACTAACTATTTTCCGCATAAGAATAAAATTACATCTTGTTGACACACAGATAAAAATATTACATTGTATCACAATCCAAAGCAAGAAAAATCACTATAAAAATGCAATTCAAATACTTTTAATCATAATGTATTAATTATTTACAGATAGATTAAAAACTTGGCAACATAATGATCCTGCGGTGCATGAAGCGGTTAACAAAACGTGCATTGAAAATTCCTGTTTTCTACACACATTCATTTTCATCAAACTTTTCAGTCATTTTTGCGAAAAACTCTTTTTACGCTTATTAATATCATCTTCACGCTGCATATATCTCTGTTTTTATTGACAGTTATTTTCTCAATAGTATTTTGTACACCGATGTATTTGGTTAGGAATGTCAGGATTTGAATGTGTTTTTTTTGGGATGAGCTTCTGATAATATCATGCCAAACCTATTATTTTGCCCAATTCATACAAAAAAATGATTTATATGTAGAACATTTATATATTTTTATATTTTAAGTATTTACACATTTTATGAATATCACAACATTTCAAGATTTTTATTTCATATACAATAAATATTAGTTTACCTTTTATATTCGTAGTATTTATTTTATTTTGTCCCTTTTTTGATTAACTAGGATTGTGGATTCACATATCTTTCGTTCTTGTAAAAAATATGACACTTGAATCATCGAAACATGTAAAAGACATCTATAATTTGTGGGGAAAGTATTAGACTGGAATTAATTAAAATGCAACGAGAGAAATGTGCCTGTTAAGTTATTCCCCAGTCACTTTTTATGAAGTAAAAAGGTGTTAAATCCTACAAAATGTTGCTACAGAAGAGTAAAAGTATAATACCAGGAAATTTGAAAGATTATTTGTTTTACATCGTTAACAAAATTATGAGGATTAAACAATTATTATTATTATTTAATCCATGTGAACATTTTTGATTCAATGTAAAATGTTTAGTAACAAACACTGTTAATTAAATTGGTAGAAACAACCAGATATTCTAATCTTTAATATAAATCCCTTTCTATCAATATAAAAATTTCAATGCATTTAAGTTTTATTTCGGACCACACCAGGACAGTTTTTTAAAAAAAATATTGGCAGTATTGACTTCTGCGTTGGAATTTCGTATATATTTGCATATTTAATACTTCACATAGGTCTATATTGGGACTTTAATTTACACGTAAATTCTGACTACTGATCAGGCTCAGTTTTTTAAATACAAATAGTATTTATACAGATTTATCCACCAACAAATGGACACCATTTATCATTTTTCATTTCATTCAATACAATAAATAATTTAAAGAAAATATATTTAATCATAAAACTTACGTGGCAAGGAAATATTATAGCAAACTTGAGAAGATAAATACAATTTTACGATAAACATAATTTATAAAAAGAAATATGTACTTTCAAAATCTTTTTTTTTTTGCTTGTTCACTTGTGGCACAAAGTTCAAAACTTCAAATAGGTATGTACGGTATTTACACTATGAAATAAAATGTGAAACTGAAGGTGGAAATATTCTACTTACGAACAAAAAGCTCAATACCCTTTCCGAAAATAATCCCCACAGGTCATAATAGAGACTTCAAAATGGGAAGTGAAGATCATCTTTTATGGAATATTTGTGTTGAAGTCATTGTTAGTTGCTGAAGTCTTGTTATAGGAATAGTTGTCTCTGTTGTGAAGCAAATTCTGGGAAAACCCAATGTAATACAAAATACGGAAGCGTAGTACCATCTAGGTCCGTTCAAAATCCAACACGCTCTAGTATATACAGACATATAGCGGGAACTGGGCTCGTTCAGACTAGAATAGAGATCCTTTTGGAAAACGATAGGAAGAACGAAGACGTAGCGTTCTAGTGTGCATGCGGGACGCTCTAGTCTTGTGTGGTATCATATCGTATCCACAGAGTAGAACTGAAATTGTTATTGGTTCTGGTTCCTGTTTTCTAAACAAGCATTTGAAAGGTTCCAGTTCTGTTTTTTCAGTTAGAGTACAACAAAGGCTCCGGTTCTTTTAGGTTCCTGATAGTGTTCCGCTCCTGGTTCAGGATCTTTAATTTTATTTCTAAATTTTAGCACAGCTTCTTTCTATCAATTCGGGCTATGTTAATGTACTAATGGCTTTCTAACGAATCAGGAAGCTTATATTTAAATGAAGTGTATCCGCATTTGCGTGAAATGAGAGCGAAAATATACTTTGGTAATAACACTCTAGATCAAAAGTATTGCTAAATTAAAACATTTATTACGTACCTTAATAACAACAATGCATTCTTCTAATTTGCATCTTGATCTGTCACCATCTATCTCATAATAAAAAAAATTCCGAACTTAGTTTTATTTAACGCACCCTATCAATAGGAGTATTTAAGCCACTTACTAACAAACAAAAATAATAACCTCTGCACTCTACACAAGTAAAAATTTACTGAAGCACTTACTAATTTAAACTTGAGGGAAATAATTTAAAGTGTGCATTTTTCCGCCCTGCATCTCCCTTTACCCGATATTATAAATCTCCCCACAGACTGGCAGGTCTGGTGCGTAAAAGGCCACATGCTTGCTGGACCTGTCACACGCCAGAACTTTGAAAAAACTGTCAATGTGTGGTGTTGGCGTGATGGAAGGACAGGACACGCGTGGCCTATCAGTCGGGTTGGAATTCCAGACCAGTGGTGTGTAAAGTCAAACACCAAACCTATCAGTCTGTGGGGACCAAAGGTGAGATTTGCAGCAGGTGAGACTCACTGCGTATGCTCAGTGCCCTTTTCTCTCCTCACTACTTGAGCTATGTTGCTACTTTACTTATTCAAGTGTGGTGTGGTGGGTCTGTCATTAGATACTTTTATTTGTATTTTTTTAAATATGGATGTAGATAGGGATTTTTCAACTGAATTTATTGATCTGTACCAATATTCACTATGTATATGGAAAGTAAGATCTAATGAATACTATAATTACATAAAAAGACGTTCCATTCCACAGTAAGCATGTCTCTCATTTCTCCATTCGCCTGGAACCATACCCCCAGTATGAATGTCCTCAAAGTCAACAGTTCCTGCAGGAATATAGTGTTGCTTACCCACTCGTCTAAAAAAAATGTTATATACAGCAAGTCATCACAACCAAATCTATTTTCCATAAAATTAAGTTAATTGCTGTATGAAAGAATTCTGAAGCGGAATTCTGAAGCCATAATCAAAAAAAGCATTTTCCACATATCGTCTTGCGCATGAAACTCTGTATTTCTAGATTTTTTGGCGTCGGAATTTAAAAGATTCTGTGGGAATGGTTTCAGGACATGCTCATGAAAAGCAAAAGCATCAGCAACAAAACCAAAAGCAAAAGCATCATCGGCAACAAAAACAAAATTAAGTCCATCCATTGTTTCTTGGTTGCTTGGTAGATTTATGGTATTATTTTCCAGTCTTTGAGAAAACTTTGTATTTTCAATTACTCCACCGACACGTCCATTTGCGCCAATGTCGACCATGATGAATTCATAGTTGACATTAATGGCATCCATTAAAACGATGCTGTGGTATCCATTATAGTTGAAAAAGTAGGAGCCCATGTCGTGGGGAGCAACTCTATGGACGTGTTTACCATCGATGAAGCCCCCCACGGTTTGTGAAATTCCAAGCATCAACAAAACCCTTTGCAATACTCTGCTAGTACTCATTATTCGTGGGAAACTGATAAAAAAAAGAAAAGAGGAAAAGAGTTAACACCATAGAAAAAAAATAAGAACCTTTACACTACTGAAATGTTAATAAATCTAATTTATTCAGCCTTACTTCCTTTTGGTGATACATATTAGACATGTAGAACGATGGGAGGCTCTGTGAATATTGTAAATGGACCTTATGAATTTTAATAAAAACATATTCAGGGTAAGCTAAACAAATCCATGCCATGATATTCAATTTAAAGGATATATTATGTATTCCTTCATTAGCGTCAAGCGTATTTAGGGAGGTATTTTCTAATAGGTTTTCCATCCTCCCTCCGTGAAAATGTGGATACACTTCTTATAATTTTGGCTTGACCCGTTAAATATTCCTGAAAAAAGCTTGTTTTTGTTTGACATATTTATGACATAATATTTATTGAATTAATGTTTTTACCCTCTCCAACTACACAAGTCTATATCATTGACTGATTGTTTTAAAATATTTGATTCAAGGTCTCCATAATTGTATTTGCGATTACATATGAATTTATGTAAAGTTATTATAATGTCAACAAAATATTATATTTGAGACCATATTTAAATGATATTTAAAATAAAATTTATTTTTGGTTTAACATTTCTATTACATCACTATCAGCAAGGATAGCACTTTATTAGTGAATTAATTTTTATAATATTCCAACAAACAAAGTTTGTCATGTGTAGACTGCTACTCCCTCACGGTATTTAAATATCCTGGGAGTTATGACTTGGCCTGCATTCTATCATCATAACAGTAACAATTAATAAATAAATATAAATGAATATGTTGGACCTTGTGTGTGAATTTGATATCTTACCAACCAAATTATTTCCTTTTTACTTTCTCTTTGGGTAGCATTCTACCTTCACAGCAGTTACAATTTATAATAAAAAAAAATTGATATCTGTGTTTGTGTGTGTGTGTGTACATGGCTCCTTAACTTAAACTACATGTATTTAAAATTATAAACAAATATCTATGCAGTGAAATAATAATAATAGCATAACCTACTTGATCCTCCTGTCCACTCCTATTAGTATATATTCTACTTTCTAAAGTAATATTAACTACACGTGTGTAGTAAATAAAGATTAACATTCAGCCGTCCACACTAATTAATATTTCATTCTGGCAAAGTTGTCACGTGTATATTGCCATCGCCTTCCTGTATTTGAATCTACAAATATTTACAAACAATATATTCTAGGGAAGGGACGGATACTTACAATTTGAAATACCACATTATTATATTTGGGTTTGGCAACTACAGGGCATGAAGCGCCCGGCAAAAGATGTCAGAGTTCTAATCTATGTTTAGTACACAATATAAATATCAAGCGCATCTAGTTATGACTTTCCGATGGTGGCCGAGGTTGGGGATTTGAATCCCTCCTGAGGTCCACAGTTTTAAGTTCACACTAAATGGTTTCCAAATCTCCCTCCGCGTAGATGATGGAAAATTTCCTTATTCCTCCCTACTACATTATCTTATCACACCACCATCAATGGTCCATGTTGGTATGACGGATACCTCCATCCATACATGCTGACAGTAGATATAAAACAAAACAAATTTTGTTAGGCTTTTGTTGGGAGAGTGGCCCCTAACTGTAGATTACAAATTACTTCTCTCTGGAGAAAAGCCCCTGATTGTGTATAATCAGAGCAGTGTCAATGCTCTTTAGTTTGCAACATGACCCTTATGTGCGATGACTTCACCGGGAAATCCCATTGCTTTATAGAAGACCAACATGTATCAACAAGTACAACGGGAAAAAACTCTATTCACCCGTGGAGTTGCAACATCACCCTTAGTATATTTCTGTCTCAACATGTTAAACCGCCAAACTGGCGCTAGCTGTGCGTCATCAGGGTTGAAACACAGTGGTGACGTAAGTAGAGAAAACAATTTGACACATAAAAGGAGGATAATAACACCACCCATTCCTGTCTCGACTTGCCGAAACGCCAATCTGGCACCAGTCATCAGGATGAAGTGGGTAAATTACCTTATGTACTAGCTTACGGTTTCAAGGTCGTGATATATTCCTGTCTTGACTTGTCGAGCCGCTAAACTGGCACCAGGTATTAGTTATCAAGGTTGTGACATAGCAATGATGTCACCGTAGAAAACCCATTGCCACATAAAAACCAACATGTAACAACAAGTTTACTGGAAAAAACATTCCATCGTGATTGAAATACACCTTTGCGTCACTGAATAAGAGATAGAAGACACCAGGTCATTAATCCCATGTCGTCATGGAAATAATTATAGTGAAAATGAAGAAAGCAAAGGAGGGGATACTTAAACCACTATGTCAGAAATCCCCACCGTGACGGAATAATACCAAGAAGGGGTGAAGTCACCAAAGCCAGGATAGCGACATCATACGACATGATGACGTCACCAGATAGAAAAAAGATTGGGATCAAAGGCCAATGGTCAATCAAGGGTGGTACGACCCGATAGCTACTAACAGCCTAATATTAAGGCCTGGGCATCTACTAGCAAAACATCTTAAATACCCAATAGTTTGGATGATTCTTTTTAGCGACATCTTAGTCGCAATCGTATTATACAGCCCTGG
The DNA here is from genome assembly GCA_901482245.1 of Timema douglasi. NCBI lineage: Eukaryota > Metazoa > Arthropoda > Insecta > Phasmatodea > Timematidae > Timema > Timema douglasi. The sequence goes on from CABEEJ010009281.1 coordinate 7,104, forward strand.
GAAAATTATGGTCCACGAGGCTAAATCAAACCTTTAAACAATTTTTAAGATGCCCACAAGCTATCTAAAATAAAATAAAATAAATATTTTATTTCTAAAATACAATAAATATAAAATATTCTAGTAATCTAAGAATAAATACAATTTTTACTCAACAAACCAATGAATATGCAATTTTAGGAACTTCTTCTACTAAAATTACACCGGAAATTAAGGATATGATGACCAATATAAACAAAATTGGATTCATTATATTAAGCTATGGATTAAATAGCCAAGATAATATATTTATTAATTACGGTTGTAGGTCACCTGGCAGTCTAGGGGTAAGGTGTCAGACTTCTGTGCTGGCGGCCGGAGTTCAATCCTCGGTTGCGGCACAGATTTATCTGATTACCAAAACCTTCCTTCACCTCTGACACATCTTGTGAATGTGGGAAATGCCAGGTCTCCACCGTGGTTCGGATTCCACGTTAAACTGTAGGTCCTTCATTTCATCTCACAATCACCCTACCATTACACAAATAATACCAAGAAGGGGTGAAGTCACCAAAGCCAGGATAGCGACATCATACGACATGATGACGTCACCAGATAGAAAAAAGATTGGGATCAAAGGCCAATGGTCAATCAAGGGTGGTACGACCCGATAGCTACTAACAGCCTAATATTAAGGCCTGGGCATCTACTAGCAAAACATCTTAAATACCCAATAGTTTGGATGATTCTTTTTAGCGACATCTTAGTCGCAATCGTATTATACAGCCCTGGGAAAATTATGGTCCACGAGGCTAAATCAAACCTTTAAACAATTTTTAAGATGCCCACAAGCTATCTAAAATAAAATAAAATAAATATTTTATTTCTAAAATACAATAAATATAAAATATTCTAGTAATCTAAGAATAAATACAATTTTTACTCAACAAACCAATGAATATGCAATTTTAGGAACTTCTTCTACTAAAATTACACCGGAAATTAAGGATATGATGACCAATATAAACAAAATTGGATTCATTATATTAAGCTATGGATTAAATAGCCAAGATAATATATTTATTAATTACGGTTGTAGGTCACCTGGCAGTCTAGGGGTAAGGTGTCAGACTTCTGTGCTGGCGGCCGGAGTTCAATCCTCGGTTGCGGCACAGATTTATCTGATTACCAAAACCTTCCTTCACCTCTGACACATCTTGTGAATGTGGGAAATGCCAGGTCTCCACCGTGGTTCGGATTCCACGTTAAACTGTAGGTCCTTCATTTCATCTCACAATCACCCTACCATTACACACTAGCGTGAGTGCGTATAACCCGAACGGGTAGTAAGACGCGGTGCTAATAATAATAATAATAATTACGGTTGTAGCCGCATCTAAATGTCATATTCTGTAAATTGAAAAAAATACACCTACACATGGGTTCAATTCCGACATCCAGGTGTAATTTATCAATTTACAGAATATCATTAAGTGATGTTTTACTATAGAAACACTTATTTTAAAAAATTTTCGCCCAATTTTATGTAGTTTATATAGTTTCCTTCTGTTTTTAAACAATATATCACGTCTACCAACAAATTTAATTTTATATGGTAAACAGTTCTTGAAATTTTGATTCTCATTGCGGCCTAAATATTTTGCCAGGCCTGGTATAGTAATAAAAACTAGTATTGGTGTGCATGAAGGCTATGCTTGTCAACGACGAAGCTTGTGGGCAAGCATAGGGGTGTTATCGATCCTACGCTAAAAGGATGATATACCCCAGGATAGTGGGGTAAAGAAGAAGGAGACAGAAATGTATCCATATTTGCTTGGAGGTAAGGTGGGAAACCATTTATAAATAAACTTCAAAATGCTCGACTAGGATTCGAGACTTATTTCACGCATCAGTAAAAAACTGGACAAGATGAACATAACGTTTGGTACATTACAGTAGACACTAAATAATCACGATATTTCCTTAAATAAAGCTTTTACTTTCTTTTTCTGTTTATTACAAAACATTGAGTATTAGTTCATTTTGTCTAGTTTTCGAGCATATAATACATGGGTTTTAGGGAATTGATTTAAGTTGCGGCAGAAGGGAGCGCGAGTTATTTTACAGTTTTTACAGCATTACATATTTTTGACCAAAATAAATCAAATATTTCTCCAGTAGAAACATATAGTTTAGTTTTCTTCACATGCTAATACCAAAAGAATTTGAATGGAGGTCAAAGGTGTCCTGGAATTTTATCAAGATTTGTTAAATAAAGAGAAAATGTTTTGACAAAATTCCAGGACATCTTTGACAGATATCCAAGATCTGTGGATATTAACATGTGCAGAAAACTAAGCTCTATGTTGCTACTGGAGAAATATTTGATTTATTTTGGCCAAAAAATTTAAATTATATAAAATCTGTAAAAACACTTGCACTTCCTTCTGCCCCGCCTTAAGAAATCCAATCGATTATATTTTCTAAACAATGAGATTTTTCAGCAATTTTTTTAAAAATATACTTTCCTTGTCTTTTTTATTTCGGATTGATGATAAATGAAAGTTATTTGAGAACATAGTATGTCCTGGTATGCTAGCATATAAATTAATAGCTCTTTAGGATGTGTGCCGGCCGGTTGTGAAGGTTAAGTGGCGCATCAAATAGTCAAATGGCACTTTGTACAGTAGATAACATTCAACTTTCTTTTAAACATACGGGCCTAGAAGTAATTTAAAAAAAGACTCCTTTTAGGTTCATTCCAAGAACAAAACCATGATGAACTTTTTTGGCCAGGACAAAACATAACAATTTAACAGCAGACAACCCACTTTGTTGACTACATGGTTTAATGGGTTATCATCGCTTTAGACTGGAATGCCGATAACTTAGATATATAGGTTAGATCTGGGTTGTGTGTACAGAAAGAAGTATTTTCTAAATAGTTTTACAAACTTCCTCCTAGCAAACGCGAGTACCCTTCCTCTAAAATTCAAACTTTCTCATCCCCGAAACATTAGTATACCTAGTACATAGGCATACATCCCTGATGGGTAGTAAGAGGTGATGCTAAAAAAATTAAAGATATTAAATAGCAGAAAAAAATTGTTTAAGATAAAAATACAAATCTTACTACAATGGGAATCGACTTTGATTCCCTATGGCGCGCACACATAAACTTGGAGTTTGTTTACATTCCCAAATATAAAACTGTGTATAATACCTTTAGCATATATAAAGTTTCTCTTTAACTGAATGTGTATTACCGTGAAGTATACACCATATTCACCACAAAAGAAAACTAGAAATATTAGTCCCTGGTTGTTTATCCATTGACAGCCCATCGTAATAAAAACTGGATGTATATGTTTCTGTTATAACATCCTATACTTCCTGTCTGAGAAACTGGATGTATATGTTTCTGTTATAACATCCTATACTTCCTGTCTGAGAAACTGGATGTATATGTTTCTGTTATAACATCCTATACT
>CABEEJ010009282.1:0-17113 GCA_901482245.1 Timema douglasi
AGAAATAATAGAATTTGTTCAATATAGTTTTTAATCCTTTAAAAATTATATCTAGTCAACCAATTTCAATTTTTTTACGATAATATGATTGGAATTGGATGTTTTTTTAAAAATTAAATCAGGTATGCTGATTAAAAAAATGGTAAGCCAAACTTCGTATCACATAGAGTTTTTATGTTACAACACTTTACCTAGGCTATTAAAAATTATACTCCTAGCTGCCTATTTTAATAATAATAATATTTAGCACCGCGTCTTACTACCCGTTCGGTTTATACGCTTTCAGTACTAATTACTCTAATGGATTAGGATTTGGGAAGGTTAAGTTAGAGGAAGTTAATCCGCATTTGCGTGGATGTAGAGTGTAAAACAATTTAGGGAACACCCCCACCCCCCAGTTCACCCGACCGAGATTCGAACCTCGATCTCCCCGTCCTCGGCAGTCGAGCTCAACATGACAAGCGCGTTAGTCAACTACGCCACCGAGGCGGGTATATTTTAATAAGGTTTATGTTGAGTGTTTCAAAGCATTGACCATATATTTCGTAATTAAAATTGGCGAATACAAAATGCAATAATCACAGGTGGTTAGTTATTGACCTTTAAGTCACTAAACCCTTTGTGCTAAGGAACTACATATAAATGCTAGTAGCTATTAACTTATGGTTCATTTCCTATTTTGTGGTGGTGTTTAATCTCACCAGGGGATAAACAAGTAATAATTTTACATCATTGCTGGGTCCCGCCTTCATTGGTAACATTGCACTTTTAGAAATGTCCTGATGTAACCGTTACCCTTGTTCGTCACTAAAGTCTCTTAGGTTTATCGGGAAATAAGTTTATGTGTGAATGTAAAAAGTTTTATTTTTAATTTCAACCGACATCCTAGCTTCTGTTAATTCCGTAGTAGGTCTTGTGCAATTTGGGGGACGGGATTTTTGCAACCCAGAAAGCTGGAGACTTCTGATTTAAAATAAGCGATATGCAGCTAATTCAATCAGTTTCAGGTTTCTTTCTAAGTTTTCGTCTAACATAACTTTTATTATTTGCGGGCTGAGAAATATCCCCCTTTTTTAAAACTTTGGAGTCTCTTATATTTAGAAACTTGCCGTGCAAATACTGGAAACCTTCTCCGATTTTGTTCAAGGCCTTGACAACATTCTCCATAAGATTAAATTTTATGTGTAGTGGAGGCAAAAGCACTTTTTCTTAATTAGCAAAGGGAGCGTTCTTGCTATTAATTTTTCATGGAAAATGGTCTTCTTCGTTGAACAGTCTTTCACCCTGTAATGTTTTTAGGTTGCTCAACTCACCTTCAGGCATAAAAAAACCACAATATTTTGTAAATATAGTAACTCCAATAACTTTAGATCTCCAGAAATTTAACAACAAAAATCCTTGTAATATATTGCGTTTAGTAGGACTGACGTACGTTAATCTATATTTTTCTTATTTACTTAAATCGAAACAGGTATGGTTGGGCTTATGTTTTATATTGTTGGTTGGGTATTGTTTAATTTTATTGGTTATCATTTTAAGCTTAATGTTCCTACTATATTGACCATTTCCAAGGTCCAATAAACATCTGTTAAGCGTAAGTCTACCACTAAGGTAAACATTCATTTCATTATTTTGTTTGCATATTATAAATGCATTTGTATGCATTTTAATTAACACTACTAATGGCTAAGTGTTAAGGAAAATAAATTTTAAGAAAATGTACCCAAATATATAGGGTGGCAGAGTGGGAAACTATTCAGAAAAAAAATCACTCTAGGTCCCCCCGGCTGGTTCAAACACTGACAAACCATACTAGATGAGCCTAACACTTAGTATACTTATGCACTGATGGCAATACATGTGTACAATTAAATAATATATTTCTTGAAGAGTAAGTTGAAAAAATTTTATTCCTAGAAAACTTATTCTTCTCAATTCAAAGTCACTTCACATTATTTCTTTTCCACTTTACCCCCACTCACTGTGTCTCCCTCAGCTATTTTAATCCACACATACCCTCTAATTTGCACCGTGGAAAAGTTTTCAATTGCCATTGTGTTGGATATTCGGTTTGTATACGTGGTTGGAAAATAGGAGGTGAGAAATGAGGGTGGGAAACAGAGGGTGGGGAACGTTTTCATTAAGGATTCAACAAAACAGCAAACAATAGTTTAATATTCGAGTTTCTTCTACGTTTTCTCGCACATTCTCCCCNTCCCTCACCATCTCCTTTACATTTTATTCTGATTCAACCCTTCCGAAATACCTTCTCCCTTACCTTTCATCCAACACCCCAACTCCCCTCCCCCTCCCCACCTTCCTTTCATACCTTTTCCTTTCCGTTTTTCAGTGATTTGCATGCTTCTTTACATCTTGGCTCTCGCAAGGTTACTCTTGAAAAGGGCGCTCCACCTGTTTTCCAGGTCACTCGATAGATGGAAGGGGTGTAAGTGAGGGATCCAAAAGACCCCTTCCTCTTCAACTCCCTTTGCCCCACTTTACCCTACATCCAAACCAAGGCATACAGAAGCAGGCTTGCATAAAACAGTTTCCCGAAATACCATTTCACCCCAGTTACAACTTTTTATTTGTATTTATCATAACTTCACAAATCTTGATTTCACACAAGAGAGTTAGTCCGCGTAGACCTTAAAAAAAAATTAAAATAGAGCCACGAGAATTAACTTTTACTAAGGTCTGCTTCACACGTTTAACTGCGCTACCGTTGCCATCTATTTTGTACAATTTAACTTCTCTGTAGGCTACTATTACGTTATCATTATCTTTTAAATTGATTTTAACCCCTTTAAATAATTATATTAAAAAATACCTAGCGTATGAACATTACTATTTTTTATGGGTACCGTGTCTCACTGTTCATACGAACTCTCCACATGATTAGTATATAATAAGGTACGGAAAAATACGGTGAGATATAGAGGTAATGTAGCTCGTATTTTCGTGGAGAGAGAGAGAAAGAGAGAGAGAGTGTGTGTGTGTGTGTGTGTGTGTCGGAAATAGTTTAGGAATCAATACCCTCAGTAAACTCATATGGGACTCAGATCCCCCTGTTACCAAATAGTATGTATATTTCAAGATCAACGCCTTAAATCATGTTAACACCGTTGCGGTGGGTAATTATCATGATAGAACACACCACCATTTATAAAATCTATAACATCTTATTATTTTTACTTTAGATTTAAATCTTCATTTTGTTATTACATTATTTCTTCTTTTTTTTGTTAGCGCTGCGTCTTATTACGCGTTTGGATTATACGTTTATTATTATTATTTATTATTATTATTATTATTAGCACCGCGTCTCACTACCCGTTCGGGTTATAAGCACTTACTCTAATGTGTAATGTTAGGGTGATTGTGAGATGAAATGGAGGACCTACAGTTTAATGTGGAATCCGAACTACGGTGGAGGATTGGCATTCCCCACATTCACAAGATGTCTTGTCAGAGGTGAAGGAAGGGTTTGGTAATCAGATAAATCTGTGCCTGGACCGAGGTATTATTTATTAAAATTCTGATTTGATTGCTTAAAATAAAATTCTTAATGTCAAATTAATTACACAAATGAAACAAATACATAAAAATTAATTACAAAATAAAAAAACAAAATTAATTTCTTTGTAGTCCATCTCTTACTGCCCATCTGGAATATTCCTTTACTTACATTAATAATAATAATACTTGGCACCACGTCATACTACCCGTTTGGGTAATACACTTTTCTTACTCACATCAATAGTGTACGAGTGAGGAAGGGAGAGTTTGGAGAAAATACACTCGTTTTAAGGAGAAAGACGGTGGAAAACCATTAAGGAAAACCAGTCTTTATCTACTATTATTACAAGGGGTCTAATATATTTTATTATAAAGTATACCAAAGAATTTGATACAAATATCAAGATTAAAGCTTTCTTTGAATGTTTATGTTGAACTTATTAGGAATAATATTTACATAAGCGTACTGAAATAAAACACGTTCATGAAATATATACGTGTAATAATTGCTTATTATTTGGAATTATAACACAAACTAAACTGGTTGGAAATAGCAAAGGTACTAATTATTATTAAATCTTGTTAGCAGATAATAATAAGGATTTATGAAAATTACCGAAAGTCTGTTAATTGGAACTCTGTGTTCCAATTTGTGCATTCATACACTTACAAAATTAGATAGTATTCCTACCAACTTTGTTTTATTAAAAAAAATAATGCTATATACACTTGTAAAATAATAGGGGCATGACAAATTATATCTAACAAACGATTTAAATAAGTATTATATATATATATAATATTAAAATATAAATTTATCCGAAGCCTTTTAACAACAAACATTAATATCAATTTCCCACTAAATTGATTGGGATAAAAAATATTGCGCCGAAATAATTTTTAGTATTTAATAAAATAAGTTTATATTATTTTTCATCCAAACATGGAAACGTTTTTGACTTGGTTAGTTTTAATTACCATAGTAGTAGTATAATCCGTAGGCAAAAAACCGATTAAACTTTATTATTTTTTGGTTCAACCACGTCCCACCATCAGTTAGAATTAAACCTTAAATTATATAGTGTAGTAGAGGTGAGATAGAGTAATACAATTTAGCAGAAACTTACTTATATTTCTGTGGAGGAAGAGTGGAAAACAAAAATAGTTTTAATCTCAATAAAACGTAGCCTTAGTCACTACCTAACATAAGTTACGCCCCCACCCCCCTTTTTTTTCTTTCTCACCCCATTAAATCAAAAGTGTATTATATTCATGTTTTCTAAGGTTTTTAATGTAGGATTTAATTATTGTTATTGGTGACCTGGCGGTCCAGATGTAAGGTGTCAGACTTCTGTGCTGGCGGCCGGGGTTCAATCCTCAGTCCCGGCACAGATTTATCTGATTACCAAACCCTTCCTTCACCTCTGACAAGACATCTTGTGAATGTGGGGAATGCCAGGCCTCCGCCGTGGTTCGGATTCAACGTTAAACTGTAGGTCCTCCATTTCATCTCACAATCACCCTACCATTACACATTAGCGTAAGTGCGTATAACCCGAACGAGTAGTATGACATGGTGCTAATAATAATAATAATTATTATTATTATTATTTATGATTTACGAGCTAAAAAAGCAATTTGTACTTTAACTAATTATGAGAGGCTAGATACATGAATAGAGGATACTGCATTTCCACAAAAAAGCGTTTTAGGGGACCAGTAAGTATTATCAGCTAGATTAACGGCTAAGTTTATTGGTCAAATTATATTTCTTATAGACTATAACTATCTTTCAAGATCAATAGGTCTAAGGCGTCACTCTCACAATAAACTAGGTTGATGATGATGGGAATATAAGGGTTCGATGCCTGTCTAGTTTTACTAGGGTAAATTTCCATAAGTTTTTTTAAATCCTTCCTCCACGCGATTAAGGGTAAACTTAGTTTAAATACAACTTCTTATCCCTAAATGAATGGCGTAGCTGGTGCATAAGCGTGAATTGTGGGTAGTAAGGCGCTATGATAAATACAAAAATTCATTCAATGCTAGAGTAGAAAAGTTCTCAGACCTACCACATAGTTATAGAAAGGATTGATTTGAGTTAGTAGAAATATTCATAGGTTAGGTACTTTTTTAAGAACGGTAATAAACTTTCGCGTTCCTAATGCCATAGAGTAAGTAATTAAGAACAGATGAGTAAATCCATAGTTATGTAAAATGCTTTAAGAGATGGTGGTACCAAAGTGACATTCAGTTGCTTTTAAGAAATAACCAGAGAATTAGCTACTACAAAATACATTAGACGTGCATTCAAACGGCCATTGTTTTCATCTTTGTTTTGGGAATATTTAGGAATTTGGCTACCTGTGGCCGCAATACAGGTCAAGGTAGGTTTTCCCATTTTAATGAATTTTTTATTCAGCGAGTTTTTGAGATACAACTTAGAAACAAAACCACAAATTCTTAAATAATTCTAAAAATAATCTTACAGTAATATCAAATTATTATTTTTATCTTTAAGTAGTTTATTTGTAAACGTATTCCTTATAAATCGTCTATTGCTTAGGATATTTGGCTTGGTCACGAAAATGGCACGTATAAATCTTCCTGTCAGGGTATAGATTAAAAAAGTCCGCGGAAACATATGTCTGTCTAGAAAAGAAAAGAAGAAAGATACAATTTTAAAAGGTGAGCTAAGGTTTTCATGGTGCAAATAGTATAGTGAGTGTGTAAACTCGTCAAAGGAAAGGGGGTATTATCAATAGATAAACAAGAAGCCTTACAGGGTGAACTGCTCATTTTATTCCCTCTCTTTCTATTTCGTACACTGGCGTCTAAGTGTGATAGCACGCACAGTGCTTAGGTACGTCAAGATAAGATGCAACCCGTTTCGCAAAATAGTAGTCTGGTTTTCCCTCAACTAAGAAGTAAGGGTCCGATTCCCGCCAGGGTTTACTGGGGGCAGTTTGGAATAAAATTAATTCTTCTCATACTAAAATTTGAGTACATTTCATTTAAATTTTATATTCCACATCTCTACTCTATTTATGTGATTACGATTGTGGATAGCCCAGCCAGATAGTAAGACACGCTGGTCAAATAAAACACGAGGTGAGAAATAATGTGTGGCTGTCTGATAAAATATTTCAAACACCCATACTAAAATTTAAAAACACATATTTTTATGCTTCAATAAATGAACGGTGAGCTCTTACATTGTATATAGGCCCTACAATTTATATAATTTTTATTTGAATAAAGAATGCTGAGATAAAAATAAATTGTTAATGTCATACCTTACAATCAAATTAAGTAGAGTTAGTAGTGCAATTGTGGAAACATGCTGGCAATGTGGAAACGCAATCTACTGTCCTTGGTAGGTGGTGAAACCTTGCGGTTTGACTCGTAACTAGTTTTATAGTTCATTGACGCTGCGCAGTAGCACTGACGGCCTGTTGTTGATCTCAAGCGAGTGAGTGGAAACATTATATTTTGCTCTCGTTTTCCAAAGTTTGTAGGTAAGATTCAACAGTTAATTTTATATATTTCGACTCCCTATTTGTATAAAATTATATTTATAATGGAGTGAATTTTTTTTTAGTTGTCTATTTTGATTTAAATTTAATATTAGTCCTTAAACTTTTTTGTCTGAGAACGGTTTGGATCCAATATGGCGATGCTGGAAACTTGGAAACCTACACTTGATGGTAGTGTGGAAACATCTCTACATTACATACCATAATAAATGGTCCCTGTAATCACAATTTGTTTGTTTTTCAGATGCTTAGAATAGTTATTGGGACTTAATCGAAGTCTGTATTGAAGAGGTGGAAGAGTAAATATATTATAAAGGCAATAACTTCATTGAGAAAATAAAATGGGATTAAGAAAAGGCAGTAAAACCGTACAATGTTCCGCAGACAACATCAGAAACATTTGTTCATAATGGGATGTCCCCCAAACAATGTGTCATGAAATTAGTTGGGCAAACCCCTGTTATACCCTTAGACTTGGAACAAGAATTAGTTGAATACTTGGTGGAAATGGAAATTCGATTCTATAGCTTGACTAGAGAAGATGTAAGAAAAAAAGGCTTATCAGTTAGGATTACAGAATAATAATGAACATCCTTTTGGGACTAACAAAGCTGCTGGTAGGGCATGGTTTGATCTTTTTATTAGAAGACATAAAAACAAACTTACAATCCACAAACCAACAGGCACCTCTTATTCAAGAGCAAATGTTTCAAAGCACAGTATTTAAATACGTTTTTTGAAATACTACAAGCAGAATATGACAAGCATGCTTATCCTGCAGACCGTGTATTTAGTGTAGATGAAACTGGTCTCACAGTTGTACAGAGCAAAATACCACATGTGATGAGGTTAAAAGGAAAACGACAAGTAGGTTCCATCACTTCAGCAGAACGAGGCTCTCTGGTAACAGTCATGTGTTGTATGAGTGCAGGGGACACATTCATTCTTCCTATGATGATTTTTCCCAGAAAAAAACCTGACCTATATTTTGATGAAAGGAGGTTCCATCAGTAGATGCCATCCATCTGGATGAATTCAGATGAACTTTTTCACTGGATGGTTTCAGCATTTTCTTCATAAGACTAACCCTACCAAAGCGTATTCTGTTTTGCTCTTATTAGATGGACACAATCCCTTACCAGGAACATTGAGATTATTGACCTTGCTCGAACAAATCATGTCACTATAGAAGGCTATCCTCCACACACATCCCACAAGTTACAGCCATTGGATAAGACATTCATTGAGGCTCTGAAGACCAATTATAGTGAGTATGCTCGCCAATGGTTGCGCAATAACGATCACCACATAAGTCCATATGACATCGCAGAACTTTTTGGAAAAGCTTATCTGCAGTGCCAAACCAGTTAGATTGCTGCTAGAGGGTTTGAGAAAACTGGGATCTTTCCATGTAGTCGTAATGTTTTTGGAGATGTCGACTTCATTTCCTCAACCCCAGTATTGTCAAATATCAACAATTATCTGGCAGTAACAAACCCCTGCCACAACTGGAAATGAGATTGTTGGAACAAAAGATTCTATAATGACTACGGTAAATGGAAGTAGGGTTTAAGTTATGTCATCTGATAAGGCTACATTTCCTCCTTGAAAAAATATAGAACCACCTCGACATTACTCTAGACCTAACACTCTTCATCAGCCAAATGAAGTCGACCGACGAGAAGCTGGTTGCTCCAAGTTCTCTCAGATTCAAGAAAGTACTACGTGTGTGTCTCCAAAAGACATATTCCCAGTCCCGCAGCGGAAAAAGAAGTATTCAAATAAGGGTCGTAAGCCATATACTGCAGCTGTAATTATGGCTTCGCCATATAAATTGTTGTTAGACGAGTCTTTCTACAAACAAAAATTCAGAATTGCTAAAAAGCCAAAACGTAAAGCAAACACAATAAACAAAACAAAGAAATTTAACAGAAGACTAAATCTTGAAGACTCTGATGAAGAATCAATCAATGCAGAAGTCACATCAGGTGAAGCTAAACTGGAGTTTCCTATGGCTGAACTGCCTCCTGCCGAAGAGTATGTGGTTTGCATATTTTGCAAAAACGCATTTTCAAAGACTCAAGGGGAGAACTTTGGGTACAATATCAACAGTGCGAAATGTGGTCACATAGTGAGTGTGCAGGATGCGAGAGTGACCATTATGTGTGTGACTTTTGAAAATAGGTCTAAATAAACACTTTTCAAAACAATATTTTAAACTTTTCAATTTTTAACATTTTATTTAATAAAAACTAATGTAGACTTACATTTTATGGCAAGTAATTAAGGCCTTAAGATTTTTTTTTAAATTATATAAGACCTAGAATGTTTGACTAAGCTAAATATAATGTAAAAAAATATGGGTTGCACAAAAAGTTTATTTGGACGTGAACAACTATTTCTTACATAATATTACCTCTCATAACCTATTTTTTAACCGTATTATTGTAGGTTTCCACATTACCAGCATTGTTTTTATTTTGCAAAGTGTGCGTTGTTTCAGATTTTGTTTTTACTTCACCAAAAATATTGTATATATAATTCAGTACATATATTATCCAATAATATTTTAAGGAACGTGTGTGAACATAACTAGAATAAAATAGCTATTTCAAAAATATTTATATAAAAAACAAACAAACTGGGTTTCCACATTTTCACCACTACATCTATTACTCCGCCTAGTAATTAATATATTTTGGTTTGTTTTCCCACAAAATTTCACCGATTCATTTATAATAATTTTCAGAGCTTGTTTTGTCCCAGTACCGATTTACTTTTGGTTTAAATGACGTATTATTCGTTTTTGTGAAGTCTCATTTGAAAAAAAATGAATTCCTGGAAATGTAAACAGTTTGAAAGAGAATTTACTTCAAAACCATCTGTTGAAGACATTTTAATCCAAACTACCTTTTAACAGCCTGCTCTTTACTTTGATTTAGCATATTTTACGATTTTGCAATAGTTAAATTGTACTACAGCAATTTGGACAAATTAGTGAAACTAAGTTTCTAAATGTATGTGATAGGTTTAGCTTCTTTTTTTTTTACGTCTAAGCTTCTATCCGTCCAGGCTATACACATTTAACTACTCTAATGGATTAAGGATTATTAAAGTAGAAAATTATAATAAACGTAAAAGTTTTTGCCTGGAGTGAGAATGAGAAAACATTTATGAACAAAACAACACTTTATTAACACCCGACCGGGATTAGAGCCATCACCTCACCGTCACTAGCAAACAAGACTAGAGGAGTTTGAAAATTAGTTTGCGTAGACGCAGAAAAAATATTATAAAATTGTGTATACTGTTGCATGAAGGGATAGGAGAGATTTCTCTTTGTACAAGGCTGGCTAAGTAAATTACTTACGGACCAATTTAAGTAAGACAGGTACACTACAAAGCCAAGCCTAATTCCCAAAATTATTATTTAAATAAATGCTAATCCTGGATAGATTACAGTAGCCTCATGGCTTCTTTGGTGCTGACTGACAGCTCACAGCTGACTTCTGACAGTCAACATTTAGGTATACACCCAAATTTTGACCGTCAGAAGTGACAGTTGCTAAACACATGTTTTTGCAGATCATATGGTTCGGCGTAAGGATACATAATTTGGTCTGGTAACTTTTCAAAGCTGTCAGTCAGCACCAAAGAAGCTGTTTGTATACAAATTAATCTTTCTTTTCATTTGATATGATACATATAATCAACAAGGTTGAAATGCTTAGGGAAGTAATACCAAAAGAAAGGCATCGATACTGTAACCATTAAGAGTATTAGAAGAAAAATATCGATACAGTACTAGTATCGAAAGAAAAGTATAGATAACAGTAAATATTAATATCAAAATTTTAATTTAGATTTTTTTTTTTTAATTCTAGTATTAATAATCTCCTACTCGATTTGATGGCCGCGTGATCTACGTGATTACCTCTTTTTTCACTAGACTGCTGAAGATGGGGAGATCGTGGTTTGATCCCGGTCGGGTGCACTGAATGTGATTTTTCCTAAATGGCTTTACACTCTCCCTCCACGCAAATGCGGGTGCATTTTTATCTAATTTAATCCTTCCAAATTCCAAACCCATTAGTTTAATTAGTACTTAGGCGTATAACCTGAACAAGTAGTAACACGCGGGGATTAAAAAAAACACTCAATTTTTGCAACATAGCTGTATTTTCATTTTTATTTAAACACTAAAGATTATAATGGTTTTATAAAGACTTTTAAACTATTTTAAAAGATGCCTTTTTGCTATCAAATATTTTTAAAAAAACTCCCATAATTCTTTTCTGGAAGGTGCTATTTTTCAACTAAATGCGTTGTTTATATAGGCTACTCTATCAAGATAGACTATTAATTATTAACAAACAATAGAAGAATGGGCGCTATGCCCTGCTTTATTTGCAAACAGAAATTTGAGTTGGAAAATTTTCTTATTCGGATAATTTTCCTTATATTTTTTACCGGAAAATTTCCCAAAACGGAAATGTTTCAATTATAATTCCTATTGATCAATTTAAACTGATTAAATGTATAATGATAATTAGCGGTAGTAATAGTAATAGAAGTAGTAGTAGTAGTAAGAAGCACCTGCTCGGTGGCCGCACGGTCCAATGCACTATTCTCGCAATAGACTAGACTGCCGATGACAGGGAGTTCGGGGTTCGATTCGGGTGCACTGAGGGAGGTTTTTTATAAATGGTTTTCCGCTCATTAACTCTGCACACAAATGCGAGTGCAATTCCTGTAAATTCAACCTTCCTTATCCCTAATTCATTAAAGTAATTAGTATAGGCCTACAGGCGTATAGCCCGCCTGGGTGGCGTAGTTGGCTAACGCGCTTGTCGTGTTGAGCTGCTCGACTGCTGAGGACGGGGAGATCGAGGTTCGAATCTCGGTCGGGTGAACTGAGGGTGGTTTTTCCTAAATGGTTTTCCATGCTCCCTCCACGAAAATGCGATTTCACTTCCTCTATTTCAACCTTCTCAATTCCTAATCCATTAGCTTAATTAGTAGTTAAAAATCGTATAACCCGAACGGGTAGTAAGACGCGGTGCTAAAAAAAACTAGTAAAGGGACAAATGAATGCGAGCCTTAGAAGACCCTATATGTTCATAAATCAAACTTCAATTCTTTATCATCAATAAATTAACTAAAGTAGTTTCAAGGTTGTCCTAGTATTTGTCTCCCTCTCCTATCCTCTGTGCTTCCTATCTCCCCCTCCTCCACTCGCGTTCCCCCTTCCCCCTTCTTATAACCCACTCGTCTCATAACATACTATATATTTTGAGGTACAATAGGCTCTCGGTGCCACCTCCACAATTTAACTCCTCCACCGAAAGCCGCCACTGCGGAAAATTTTCAACTTTATCTTCTCATAAACTTCTCTGCTTTGTTTGCTTGGAACACCTGGTGAGCTAATTGAGTTATACAAAAGATTATTTAGTTTATTTTGTGATGACCTTGCTCATTGATAGAGGAAGGGGTAGTTTACTAGTCTCCAATTGTCCTGTAAACCTGTCATGTGACTATTGATAAAAACAAATGAAGGAACATCTATGGATTATGATGAGATAAAAGAGATTGAATGCTAGAGTTGCAGAAAATGAGTGAGAATTGAGAAATAGTGTCATTTGTTTTTCCTCCACAGTCCACCATAGTAAACATTTAATCCCAGCATGAGTGAAGATAAAAAAAAATATTATTTCTTTCGATATCAATTCGATACTGGAGTGTGAGTACTAATATCAGTAAAAGTATCAGAAAAGTATCGAATAAAAAATACTAGTATAGAAAGAAAAATATCGATATAAGCAGTGCTCGAATTGGGAAATTTAACAACCGGAATTGTAACAACTAACAACCAATTATTCCTTAGTCCATTTTACAGAATGAAACTATTACATTGGTTGACTCTGCTTCATTGTCTTTACACCCTTCAATATGTTGCAGGGTGACCTGGCGGTCTAGGGGTAAGGTGTCGGACAACTGTGCTGGGGGTCCGGGGTTCAACCCTCAGTCCCGGCAAAGATTTATCTGATTACCAAACCCTTCCTTCACCTCTGACAAGACATTTTGTGAATGTGGGGAATGCCAGGCCTCCACCGTGGTTCGGATTCCACGTTAAACTGTAGGTCCTCCATTTCATATCACAATCACCCTACCATTTCACATTAGCGTAAGTGCGTATAACCCGAACGGGTAATAAGGCGCGGCGCTACTAATAATAATAATTTGCATGCCAAACTATGCCAGTTTATTAAATTTCTGTAAAATGATTATCACATTTCCGTTTACTATATACATTGCTAATTACAATTAATGAATATTGATTTATACTGAAACAAAATTACACTGCAACCTTAAAACAACATCAAATAGTTATCTATGTTGGTAGGCACTAGTCCAAAACCATATAATAATCATTGTTAATTAAAATAATTTATAATAAAATTCAAAGTTGATTATTTTCAGCATAAAAATTAATAATTACATATCGTCGACATTAAAATACAAACATTACTTTGTTATTTCTCATCTCCTGCATTCTTATAAGAATTATTATTATTATTATTAGCACCGCGTCTTACTACCCGTTCGGGTTATACGCACTTACGCTAATGTGTAATGTAGGGTGATTGTAGATGAAATGGAGAACCTACAGTTTAACGTGGAATCCGAACCACGGTGGAGGCCTGGCATTCCCCATATTCACAAGATGTCTTGTCATAGGTGAAGGAAGGGTTTGGTAATCAGATAAATCTGTGCCTGGACCGAGGATTGAACCACGGCCGCCAGCATAGAAGTCTGACACCTTACCCCTAGACTGCCAGGTCACCGTGAGACTATTAAGAAATATTATTACTATTTAATTCATATGAACATTCTTGTTTCATTGTAAAATGTTTTGTAACAAACACTGCTCGTTAAATTGGCAGAAACAACCAGGTATTCTATTCCTTAAGGCCAGTTTCATAGTCAAATTTAGTACGCCTCAAGTGCGGCGCTACACTAAATACATGACGACACCTACCTAAACAAGAATGGAAGGGGCCAGTTTCCTATGTAAGAACGGCCCATTCCATTTTGGTTTAAGTATATTCCATTCACGGTAGGAATTACCCTCTGAAAGGTCTTTTTTCCTACCAATATCCTACTATATAATAGATTTATGGTAGGGAAAAAGGCCTTTCAGAAAACAATTCCTACAGGTGAACGGACTTTAGGTGTCGTCATGTACTTAGTGTAGCGCCGCCCTTGAGGCCTACTAAACTTGACTATGAAACTGGCCCTTAATGTAAAGCCCTTTTTCATCCTCATAATCATCAGTATCATTATCAACAACAACGGTTTCAGCCCGTGGCTGTCACAGTTTAGTAAAATGCCTTCATTTTACTCTATTCGACCACCACTCTTCCTCCTATAATTTCTTCCATCCTTCTCCTCTCACCTGAAAACTTTCTGTTATCTGTGCTTCCCATCTTGGCCCCTCTTGTGTTCTTTATCCTACGTCATTTATTTTTAACATTTTCTTCGGCATCCTCTCTTTTTTCATTCTCATTACATGCTGCACATACCTTCTCAGTCTTGCTTCCTCTACTATCTCATGTACTCCATTTACTCCTACACTTTCCTGGATAAATTCATTCTTAATCTTGTTTCTCCACGTGACAGCTCAAGTATGTGTTTGTTTTGCGCATTGTCTTACTAAACATTTTGTGGTAAATCCCTTTATATCATGTGAAAACTTTAATTTATTCAAGTATTATTTCGTACCACACCAGAACAGTAAAAAAAATAAAAAATTGGCAGTATTACCTGCGTGGTGAAATTTCGTAAATATTTTTATATTTCAGACATAACATTTTGAGACTTTAATTTGCATGCTAATTATGACTATACTGATTAGGCTCAGTTTTTATTAAATACACTTAGCATTTCTAATGATTTAGCCACCGACAAAAAACCACCATTTGTCATTTTCAGTTAATTCAATACAATAAATATTTTGAAGAAATTGAGTTTAGTTATAAGACTTACACGACAAGGAAATATTGGATCTAACTTGAGTAGATAAATAAATACAATTTTATGTGAAACATAATTTATAAAAAATACAAAACTTACAAAATATGTGGGTTTTTTTTTTACTGGTTCACTTATGGCACAGAGTTCAGAACTTCAAATAGGTACGGTATTTACACCGTTAAAGAAAATGTGAAACTGAAGGTAGAAGAAATTCTCTACCTACGAACAGAAACAGCAAATGCCCTGTCAAGAAAGAATCACCACAATAGAGACTACAAAAGAGAAGGTATTAACATCTGTAAAATATTTGTGTTGAATTCATTGTCTTGTTAAAGGAATTGTTGTCTCTTTTGTGAAGCAAATTCTTGGAAAATCCAGTGTAATAAAAAATACAATATACTATACAGATGCTTAGAGTAGCCCCATGGCTTCTTTGGTGCTGACTGGCAGCTCACAGCTGACTTCTGACAGTGAACATTTAGGTATATACCTAAATCTTGACTCTCAGAAGTGACAGCTGCTAAACACATGTTTTTTCAGATCATATGGTTCGGCGTAGGGATACATAATTTGGTCTGGTAACATTTTCAAAGCTGTCAGTCAACACCAAAGAAGCCGTGGGGCTACTGTAGCTAGTAGTATCTATGTTCGTTCAAAATCAAATACACTATATATAAGCGTAGTAGAATCTGGGTTCGTCCAAACTAGAATAGAGATATTTTTTGAAAATGATAGGAAGAACGAAATAGTAGCGTTATAGTATGCAGATGGAACGCTTTAAACTTGTATTGTATCAACCGAAACACTCGTAATATTTTTTCGTATCAACCGGAATGGCGTTCCGGTCCAATTAGAGCACTGGATATAAGTAAATTATCGATACTATTTTCACATCCCTAATCATGCTATTAGGTGTACTGTCTAAAATTAAGTTCGTATTTTGCGCGTTGATGTAGTTAATGTAATTGTTAAGAGGTGCATTTCAAACACTTAATTTAAAAATTAAATTAAGCCAACTTTTTGAACAAAATACCCTCAATTAAAGAATAAGTTATTTTAGCCTCATTTATGATTGAAATATCATACTTTGTTCCTGGGAAGTCATAAATTACTTAAAATCGTTAATTATTTATCTGAATCGCAAATATATGTTGTATTTTATTTATTTAGCACCGCGTCTTACTACCCGTTTGGTTATACGCTTATTTGTTGTTATTTTGACAAGTGGTATAATTAATAGGTGTTAAAATTGAAACCCGCCTCGGTGGCGTAGTTGGCTAAGGCACTTGTCGTGTTGAGCTCGACTGCTGAGGATGGGGAGATCGAGGTTCGAATCTCGGTCGGGTGAACTGGGGGTGGTTTTTCCTAAATGGTTTTCCGCTCTCCCTCCTCGCAAATGTGGGTTCACTTCCTCTGATTAAAAACCTTCCCAATTCCTAATCCATTAGTGTAATTAGTACTTAAAGCGTATAACCCGAACGGGTAGTAAGACGCGGTGCTAATTATTATTGTTATTGAAATTGAAAAGGGTTAAAATTGACAAAGACTGTTTTGAAGAGGGGTGTAATTTACAAGGGTTGTAATTGACTAGGGCTGTAGTTTACTATGAGTATAAATTCAAATCGGTTTAATTTGACAAGTAGGTAGTGGCTATGGGTATTATTTGAGAAGAGGTGTAATATTTCAGTGGCTAATGTTCGCGAGTCATATGAATAAAAATCTGGGTTTAAGAATTTTTCAACGATCAAAAAAAGTACAACATTACCATTAACGGACTATACTATTCGTTGAAACATTCAAAGTCGTGTTTTTTTCGTACATGGCTATACGTGGCATCACTTTATCCCTGAATACGCCCTCACGTGTCAAACTTCATATATTTCCAGCTAAGGTACTCGGCATCTTCATTAACTGAGTACAGTGTTTGAACACACACACCTCAAGATGGCGTGGTTGGGGGGAGGGGTGGGGAGGGGGGGGGAGGATGTTAGAGGGGTGTCAACCAACCACAGAGAGAACTCGTC
>CABEEJ010009283.1:0-19379 GCA_901482245.1 Timema douglasi
ATTTTATGAGAAGTCTCGTTTGTTTTCCAGAAGAATAGTTTTGTTTAGTAATTTCTAACTAGAGCATAGATGTTTGCTTAGATTATTTGTGTGTCACATGGCACTGTTCTTACATTAAGAATGTTAGTTTTGAGCATAGATGTTTGCTTAGATTATTTGTGTGTCACATGGCACTGTTCTTACGCTAAGAATGTTAGTTTAGAGACAGATGTTTGCTAAGATTATTCATGTGTCACACGGCACTGTTCTTACATTAAGAATGTTGGTATAGAGACTTAGTCTGAGTCACGAGTTCATTACTATCTAGTTCCGAATTTAGTCATGACTTCCTAAATGTCATGAACATTAGTTTTTTTTATTGGGGGCTACTACCAGGATGTCTGTTTACTTTATAAACAAGGTTAGAACTGTATTTAACTGTAGTTGAAAACTGTGAATTAACTCAGTATTGGCTTAATGGCGCTACCCAAGGAAATTGTCTTAGATTCATTGTGGGGTCCGCTCTAATTGTTCTATTTTTATATTAGCATATGATTAGGTTTTGATTTAGCATAGAAATTTATAGTTATAAATGTACTATATTATGCTGGCAGTACCATAAGGGAATAAGACCAGCAGTAGTACTTTTGTAACACCTGTTTCCTAGCCTCCAATCAGCTGATGAAATCAGCTGTGTATTCATCGGGTTTTATGGATACCTTTTAACTAACTAAATCTACCAAGTGAGACTGTGTAAATGTTACATTCTTTATTTACTCTTTGCTATTTGTTCAATCTTGTGAAACCTGTATTTATGAGAATTTATCTTTGTTTACTTTAATAAATATATGTGTTAAAAAGACTTTGTGTTTCTATATTTATATACATATATTTTAAATGTACCCAGTAGGGAAGTACTTTTCATTTTTTTCAGAAACAGTTTATAAAATTTTAAATTTTTAGAAATTGGTATTCAAGATTTGATTTTAAATGTGTAGCAAGGAACTGTTTATTATAATAAATATGAATATAATATATAAATGTATATTATATATTAATATTAAGCAATTGAGTAGAGTTTTCTGATAACTGATTTTGGATTATTTTATTTGAATAACGAAAAATTTCATATTTAAAACCTGTTTATTTTGACTAACAAGATAATATATATACTTAAGGGTAATTTTTTGAGAAGCTGTTAAAAAAAATGTTCCAAGCTTTAATAAGCTATATGGGAGAGTTTGTACGACTGTGTCTCGTGACAATTATTAAAATATTAGTTTTTTGACAATAATTTAACTTTTTTATATTAATCAAAAATACAGAAAACTTAATAAATCTACTTTCATGTATTAATACATAAAGTCATGTAATCCATGGCCTTCACTTTTATTAAACATCATCACTTCCTATATAATAACATTAATTTTGAAGTAAAATGTTTTTAATTTTGGCTGAAAAAAACTGTATTCTCTAAAAGGCCCTTCAAATGAGAATTGGACTAAAGCTGTTTGTTTTACTTTATTCTGTTTTTTTGTTTTAAAAATAATCTACAAATACTATAATTGCTAATAGGAAGTGAAAAAACCTGAAAACTATAGTAGTAAGTATGCATCCCATAGGTACAAAATGGAGGGGGAAAACCCTGAAAACCATTAACTTCTTCTTTAACAAATATTTGGTGATTTAATTCTAAGCTTACTTGCTATTTGTCATAAAAACATTTATTTTAAGTGACATAAATAGTTGTATTAACAATATTATAGCATATTTATAACATATATCAGTGTTTAGTGAGAGCTAATGGCTTACAGAACATACAAATAATCTAATAATACTCTATGTTTATTTATTTATGTTTAGAGTTTCTCATTAAATTTTATCAAGCAAGAAATTTCTCTATGTTGTTAACTACCTTCAGTGCACCAAGAAATTTTCTCCAAAACAAAATGAAAATATGTTACGAAATAAATTTTTAACTGTAATCTAGAAAGAGGTATCATTTCTGCGGAGAAAAGCAAGACTTTCACAATGGTACATAGAGAAGAAACATTTCTTCGATAACCAAGCAATTGTATAAGATAATATAGTTACTGACACATTGAACATAACCAAAGAAGCTTGGTTATATATTGAAGAAACATTTCCCTGAATAGTGTTTGAATAAATAAAACGCTATACAATCAGAAGGTTGGAAGATAATTTGGTTATTAAAGAAGGAAAAGCAGCATCCAAATTTAGAAATTATTAACATTTTTCCACTAAAAAACAAACAGAATAACTACTGAGGATATAATTATTATTTGGTTGTGTTTGCTTCCTTAACAATTGTAACGGGACCATGTAGTAATGATTGTTTATCTACTGAAAAAAAGGACTTAGTGTGGCTATGTAGGAGACGTGAGAAAAGGCCAGTGCTTTTTCAGTTTTTATAACACCTCGGTACAAACATATTTATTTGTTCACCTGGTGATATCAACACTTGTTTAATATTTCTAATGCCCGTCATGAGTAAAGCGGCATTAGATGACAAACTTTTTAAACGAAGAAGAAAAGTTGACATTAAGTTCCATAACATCCTTTACAGATAATCAACAACTGTGAAGAAAATTAAACTCTGTATTTATACCGAAGACATATTTGATTTATTTTAACCAAAAAGTGTTTTGCTATTAAAACTGTAAAAACAACTACCTATTCTCTTATCCCATATATTCCTACCTTAATAGGTACGTTTATATTTGAAAATGTCATGAGTTATTTAACGTGGAGTTTCTGAACATATATACATGCATACATACATACCTAATCACGCCATTCCCTCTGGGTAGGCAAGAGACTGAGAATATAGCTCGAAAAACAACTCCGTACTTAATCCTTCCTATCTTTCTCCACACTCCCCTATCCTTGCATTCTCCCTTTGCTTCAACTACATCCATACATCCTCTTTTATTCTTAAAACTCTTAGTGTTTCTCTTTTTCACATATTCATTTACAGCATTTAGAAACGTCTTAGTGTGTCGGTGTATTGCCTCTGCTTCACAGCTCGATACTGGAGACACTAGAAAAATGCGGACAAGTTTTACAACATTTCCAAAGAGACTTCTAACTTCCTTTTTCATTTTCCTTACGGCCTGCCTAACCAAGCAAGCGACCTTGAATTTTCTGCATGAAAATTCGCAATTCTACTTCTAAAATATGAAAGTCTATTTCAGGGTATCTTTAGACAACTTGAAACTTTTCTCTTTTGATGCGTACATTCTCTTAGTCAACCTGTTTCTGAACACGTTTCTGACGGAGGATGTGATTCTCTAGTCCCACCACTACTGTACCTGGCACTTGAAGGTATTGCTTCCTGTATAACTCTTCGTATGAACTGAAATCACTTAGCTCTGCTAATTTGTCAAGTCGTTTTGGAGGTCGCCTGGCTCGTGGAAGTTTTAAAGTTTCCAGAACAAGTTCTTTTATATTTTCCTCATAATCTGTGTCGATATAAGAAAACGTTACATTAGTTCTTAGTCCTTTAGCCCATCAATTACCGTTCAAACTAAGTTAAATAGTTAACATAGAAAACTGGACTTAACCGACCTTTAACTCTAGGACATTTTGAATACCATAACTTTAGACAGGGTGTTCCAAAGCTCTTTCTTACTACCCGTTCAGGCTAAATGAATATCGTATACTTATTACGCTAAGGTGCTAGGGATGAGGAAGGTTAAATTTCGAGGAAGTTTTTACTCACATCTGCGTGGAGGAAGAATTAAAATAAATGTTGAATAAACCCCTCTCAAAATGCATTAACAGAATTATTCAAACCCCGATCTCTGGCATTGGCTGGCCAGTTTGTTGCAAAACCAATCGATATTCCACTCATGGTTTAAAAATGGACTTAATTTTAGATGGATAGCTTTTATTTTCAATATTTTGGGCGTGGTTGAACGCGCTACTCTCATGTTGGACTAGACTGTCAAAGACGGGAAGATCAGGTTTCGATCCCAGTTGGGTGCATTGAGGGTGGTTTTTCCTAAATGGTTATCCATTTTTCCTCCACGCAAATGCGCGTGCAGTTCGTCTCAATTAAAACCTTCTTAATCTCGAACACATAAGTGAAATTAGTATATAAGCGAATAACCTAAGCAGGTAGTAAGACGTGATAACCAAATATTTTGGGGGTTTATAATCTTGCTTTATAAAGTTTTGATTTATACAATATTATCAAGAGTAGTAGACGGAAGTTTATCTTGGTCTTGCGATCTTGAGATGTTGGTGTGATTCTTTAGAACCTAGGAGATTATGTTGTTGCGGAGGACACAATTTATTCAAAGTTTTGATTTAAATATATACTTTAATGTAGTTTTTATAGGTTCTATTGATGGAATATAAGTTGTCTGAAGGAAATTTATTTTATCAATTCAGCTCTATGGATGACAATTGAAACCAAATATGTCGTACGCATGAGTGTCACGTGGACTAAGTTTAGATTCATATAGTATATGTTTAATAACATTCTACTTGGCTCATTCTACCTTATTATGATAATTAAAATGGGTAAAGCCACGTTCAGGCTGTGCACATTATATTATTAGTCTAATTATATAGGAACCTACTTATATATATATATATATGTATATTCTATTTATATAAGTATGCCAGAAATACTTGTGGTAAAAACAACAATTCCGGTGTTACACGTGTACTATATATCATTTGTAAATACCAAGAAAGACTTGTTGACAAGTTTTAACAAAATAGGGGAACTATTCATAAGCTACAAAGCTACAGGGTGTTTTGTATCAATCGTTATTCTCAGAAATAGATAATGACTCCGAACACGAGGGCAGTCTACACAACCCTTATAACATGGACAAAGTCAAACAGATTTACAAAATAACTGTGTTGCTTTTTTACCGGAAACCAGGTTGACAGCGAAAGCCTCAGAGGAAATATATTTTAGAAGAGTAGTCAAGAAATAATTTGTATGTATTATACTATACAGGTTGTTTAGAATCTCAAAGCCCAAACTGCATGAATAGTTTGTTTGAATCAAAAGTAATACAAAATCCTTATACCTTACATCTGGAAAACTATGCTATTAATATTAAATTTTGTTCAACGTTTTGGTGTACAGTACTGGGAGAGCAAAGCTGTGTAAGCATGCGTATTCATAAAGTTGCATAGTAGCTAGGTGCGAGGCACTAAACACCTTGACCTATTATAGCACGGCAGCAAAATATAACACCATTAATTTTAAAACAGCACACCAGACCATCTAGAAACGCAAATGCGTTCTGAGGGCCATCATTAACGGTTCTACCTCACAGAAAGTGCTTGCCTTCCCGGCACTCTATACTGACATTTTTAAACAAAAATTTAACGGTATTTGTATGGGTTTCTGGGTGTATGTGTACAGGGATTTTGTAATAATTTTGGTTCAAACCAGCTATATGTGCAGTTTGGGCTATGCGTTTACGAACATCCTGAATATGTGGTTGTATGAACTTGACCAATTTGTGCCTGGTGAGAGGTTGAGAAGCCCCAAGTTAAAAAATTATATTGTATATGGTTTAGATTCAAACCAAATTTCAAAACAATGAATATTAATATGAACATTATCTCTGATTATCGACATGTTTCGAAAGTATGAATAATTTCAAGAATTAAGAAAAATTAAATAAGAAATCAATTAATATTGGTTTACTTATATATTGTATTCAAAAAATACTATTCAATTTTGCATCATAAAGTATCTTTAAAATAATTAAAAAGTTTCATATACAATAAATAAGGAATACAATTTATTTTTGTGCTATCTGTGTGGGATGTAATCAATTAATGCTCTTAAAATTAGCAATTTAAATATTGGTTGGATATCTAACTATTTTATCCTAAGACGTTAGTCATAATATTATTTTTTATTCAACCATGGCATCTAAATATTTATAAATGTATATTACAGTGATTCAAATCCTTATATAGTAACGATCCCTGCTATACATTAACTCCAGATCGTAAGCCCGTAAAGCCACGTACACACCAGGGGAACGAGAGCGAATGCATTCGGTCGAATTTGTTCGGCCTTTGGTTCAAAACTCACCCTGCCGTCCGCATTAAGCAAACAGAATTTTTTCGCGGATGTTCGTTCACTTTCGCTGATTGTCTAGTTGAAACTTTGGCGTTGCTCTAATTATTATTATTATTATTGTTATTGGTGTTTAGAGGCCCATCAACACACTGAGGTCATTAGGGCCTCTAATTATTATTACGTCTGATTAATATTTAATTATAATCGCTAGTGCATCATATATAATAATGCGTGAAGAATCTGTACAGCCTAGGAGAAGATGAAGAAAACCGGCGTTGGTGGATGATTTCACTTTTTAAAACAGATAATGGTATGGATTATACGTTCTTGCTACCTTACAGGTAGAGAAAATACCAGTATTGTGATCGTAAAATAAATCAAACACAGGATTTTGATGAATTTCGAAGTTTCATGCCCCCCGAATGCAAAAAAAAAATTATTTGCATTTCCATCCGTCTGTACCTCGGAGTAGAGCCTAAGCTGATTTACTGATCGGGCTAAAACTTAGTATCTAGGGTTTTCACAGTGTTGTCGCTAGAGGTTTTTTTAATTGGATATCAAACCTTAAAACTAAGTATGGCTTCCTTGAGGGCTATAAAAGAAAAAAGTCGATTTTATCAAAGTTCAGCCATAACAGTTTTGATTACTTTCATTTCTAAGCATTTAGACCTAACAATGTTACAGACAAAATGGCTATTCATAGTTTTTCATCAAAATGACCTTAAGGGTTCTGGTGTAGTGCGTAAAGTCTAATTTTATATCAGATCTCTGTAACTCTTTGAGATATGAAATTACTTGTCATTGCAAATATGTAGGTTTATTTATAATAAAAATCTTTTAATAATTTTCAAACTATACTTAAATATAATTTACTCGTATATGTTTTATTTTTTCGGACACCCAAGTTAAAGTATTGCAAACATTAAAAATTATATTTACATAACCGGAAATTTCCGTATCTCCTCAATTATTTGCGATACTTAATAACTTATCATTGTAAAACTGTAGTCCTATCAAAATAAAAAATAAATATTTGAAATATATCTTTATAAAAACAAAATTTTCTGAGATTTTTTCAAATATATTAATACAATTTTGTGAGCTTGGATTGTACAGAAATACTACTTAAGTTTTAACGCATTAGTTCTCTAATGCCATTGAGTAATTATTGGTATGTTGATATTATTTATCCTTAACCTCTCAGGGAGATTTTTGTACAGCAATAATCTATCTCTATCATTTTACACCGAATAATCAATATCTACCTTTTTAATTGGCCTAAATTTATAAATGAGGAATTTAAAAGCAATGAGATAACCATTAAATATGCAACCCCTAATAAAATGTCGACAATCTTAAACGGAAGTCGAAATTTTAATACGGAATGTTGACCCTTGTGGACCCAATACAGTTCTTTTTTTTATTGGTTCGAATATAAAAATGAGGACTTTAATTATATAAAAATAAAATTAATAAATTTAAAACTAATAGTAAAAAAATGTTTACGTATATATAGCGTAGTTTTTGCTCGGGTTTGCTAGTGTATATTATTTAATTTCACATATATTACAAGTTTTGAGTAGATATCTCCATTTTTAAACATTGGAACGAGAAATTTGGTGCGCAGCCACGTACCATTTATTTAAATCTACTTTTATATTAACTGTGTGTCGGATTTCATAGACATTTATGTTCGCGGTATAAATCAATAGGTTGTAATACAAGTCTATATGCTTAGCCAAACATAAATTCGGTAATTCGGTTTGCTCTCGATGTTTCCTACCACGTGGTCCCTATCAACAGCCTGCTAGTGAACATCCTTTGATATACCGACCAGTGAGTGAGCCTTGGTGAAGTTGAACGAATGCGTTCAGTGTTGTTCGTTTCTACGTACACATAAAGCTATAGTTACACCAAAGTGAACACAAACGAACAAAAGTGAACCGAACGCTCACACGTGTTCAATCGTATTCGCATATGCTCACGATCAACCTTGCACCTCACTGAATAGGTGCAGTCACACTATTAAGAATAAGTGAGAACAGCCCCGAATGGGACGTCATTCGCTATTGGTCCGTGAATTGGATATGATTTGGCAAGTTGAATGTAGTGTGGCTTAAAGATTTGAGCATGTCAAAAAGGAGTAGAAAAGATGAGTGGGCATTGCTTTGTCCGGCGGAGAGTGCGCTAGCCATGTTAAAAGTAAGGGGTATGATAAGAGACCGGCAAATTTGGGTGAGTAGGTTTTTAGGGAAACGTTAAACACACGGAGGAAATACACTATTGCAATAATTACAACTTGATAGTGGAGTGGGACTTTTCCATAATCTATGTCGTATGTCACCAAATGTTTTTAATTTATTGTTAAGTGGAATTGAGAGAAGAATAACATTGTTGGACACCAACTACAGGAGAGCAATACCACCTAAAGAAGAGCTAGCTTTAATCTTGAGATTCTTGAGATTGATACTGTCTTCAGTATTCAGGATACTCAGAAAGCCACTACTACTGAAGGCAGACAATTGCACAACTGCACATATCTTCATAACTTCTTTAGAGAATGAACATCCTCAATAAATTTGTACGTGCCAAGAGGAAGCTTTTATGATGAACTGGGTGGTATTTTGGTACCTGGCACATGGTGACAAGACCAGGAATGCATGAGGTAATTTGTTCCTTTGCAAAAGAGTGCCCGAAGATCAGATAAGCAATAATAGTTAGTCATAAAAGAAGTTGCCGGATATTACATGAGTGATATTGGAAATATTTATTTCAACATGATTACTGCGGAGTTATCATCGTATTATTTTTCAGAAAACGTGCAACATATTTTTAATCTATTTCATTAAGGTGTATGTTTTATTTTATACACAGCTTGAATTATGTCCCGATTTATTTTATTATCAACACCACAATATATGTACTATGGAATGTTTACAAAACAACATTATATAATTTTACATCACCCATACCAGTCTTTATTTTCCTATACTTTGCCCTACCTCTTCTAAATGAAGCTTGAAAAGAGGTAGCCTTTTTCTTAACGTTTCTTACATCAGCTTCTGATAGAGCTTTCCCAGTATCAAACATTTTGCTCTGCAACTTATATTCTGGATCAGTTGCGTTCCATAGCCAAGGGAATGAACGGTATTCTTCGATTAAGAATATTGCCTTTTCTTCAGTCTATTCCATTTTAAACCTAATTAAAACCTCCATGCACAAAAATGAAGGAATCTGCACTGCACTAAACTCAACTAGTTGATGTTAGTCCCAGTCACACTTGAGAGTAAACAAAACACGTGCGAACTCTCAACCAGTTGATATTTTAATCCCAGTCACACTGAGAGTAAACAGAGCACGTGTGAACGCGAATGTCCTTTGATGATTCGCTGAAAAACCGCCAATAGTCGGAGCACAAGCGAACGTGAATATGCACCTAGCGATCACGAGCGAAGCCTATCAAAGTGTTTTCGGCATTGTTTTCTGTGTCCGTCACACTGAATTGAATTCCATATTTACTAGTGCTCGTTCGCTTGTGTTCTCTCGTGTTCTCTTGTGTTCACTCGTGTTCGCTCTGGTGTAACTCTAGCTTAATCGAACCTTCGTTCGACCTCGTTCATCTAGTGTATAAATGTATATGTAGCTTAAAGCAAGCCATGTCAATTCAACATCCAACGCATGATAGCACCAACATTTGCAAATAAAGAGTGTAATTTCCTTAGCTCAGTCGGTAGAATGTCTGCCCATTAAGGGTCCCGGGTTCAATTCCTGGCATGCTCGAAAATTTATCATTGATGAAAATATGGGTGTATCCATTCACATTGATAAATTAATGGTCTGTGACTGGATGCTGTACCTGTCCTAGTCTTAGGTTGGATTATAAAGCATAAGAAGTTACAACAGACCTAGCAAGCCGGTAGTGTAAAATATATGACTTTAATAAAAAATTAACTCAGGCTAAAGGCTGAAAACAATAATGTATTTAAAGAGTGTCATGTCTTCAGAACAACGAACCCTCTAGCCATTAATCTCAGTTTTCTAGACCAGAGCTGGTACTTCTTTATCAAGCAGCTCATCAATTACTGTCCTCACGGGGCTGAGTTGCAGAACCACTGCCTTATTGCCATTTCACACGAGCGTTTCCTTGTCGCACGTGTCTCCTGCGTCATGTCAGGTCTACCCCGCGTTTGGTCAAGATAAATATATCCCAGGGGGTTCTTTCATTCAAACGCGTAACGGCTTGCTTCCTAGCTCTTTCCTCGACGTTTTCACGGCGTTTGGTGGTGGCGGCATTGCTCGACATCAAAGAATAATAAGGTAAACTTTCACAAGGGCGGTTGTTACTGCACGTTGGAGTTGTAACTTTTCTCTCTTGGTCTAAGGTCATATCCGAGTCTTCGTCCTTTTGCTCCACATCCCAGCCCTTGGTGGCTGGAAGCCAGGAAATGTCAGCTGTAGTAGCATCTGCTCTCATCATGGTATCACACTTCTTGAAATTTCTGGGCGTATAGTAATCAACAGCTCGTCAAATGATGAGATGGACAGTCAAAAATAATTTAAAAATTTAGGTGGATAATGCCTTAATTTATCAAATAGCAGGTGAAACGCACCCTTCTCACTAAATCGCCCACAATTTAATGATTGAACCCAAACAATATTTGTCTGTTCTTTCTTTGTTTTATCCTTTGATATACATTAGCAAGCTACTGAATGTGTTGTGCTGGAGCTTCTTCTACTTTTTTGTTGTTGTTGTTGATCACTTCATACGTCGGTAAACTGCGCGGTAGAGATCGTTCGTTTGAAAAGACTCGATAGTCAAAATTCGGAATAGACCTGACGTGCGCTAGTAGATATGCGCTACAAGGAAACGCCCATTTCCACGAGCGTGTTCAGTAGCGCTGCTTGAAGATACATTGTTTTAAATTGTTCTGTTACCACGAGGGACAAAAATACACGCCATCCTTTCGAAATGAAGAGACGCGTTGTTGTGCTAGGCTAGTAGATCGAGACGCTACCAGCTCTATGGGATTCAAGATAATTATGTAATAACTTTAAAAAAAAAATATTCTACTGACGTGCAAAAATACTTGGAAAATGTGTTTTTGCCTTTCATTACTTAGTTTATTTTATCAGCACATCTTGCTACCTGTTCAGGTTGTACGCATATATAATAATTACTCTAATAGGGTAGGTATGTGTAAGGAAGTATTGTATAGGTAATCCACCCACTTTTATTTGGAGAAGATTTGGAAATATAATTAGTAAAAACCACCCTCAGTAGACCCAAATGGAACTAAAGCCCCGATCTCACCCTCATCAATAGGCCAGTCTAACAGGAGAGTTACGCCGTAGACCATTTGGCCTTTGAAGTGGGTATTATTTATTTACCTTAATGATTCTATTGACGTGCGAAAATACTTGTAAAATGTTTATTGGTATTTCCTTATTTTTTACAATAAAATAATATAGAACTGTCCTGTTTCTATTCTTGTTGAAAGTAGAGGATAAACCTATTACCAATGACACCCTATTTTGAAATAAATTATCCTACGCAATAAAATAAATTTAAGTACTTAGTCCTTGAGGTCAATTTTACTGTTGGAATCTTAGAAGATAGCATGGATTAAAATTGGCAACACAGAAGACTCTCTGATACGGGCGTTAGTAGCGCTGCTGCTTTGCTGGTAAATAATATTATGGGAATGGGCCCTTACAGAAAAATATGGATATGCCAAGGATCGAGGTCTGGACCTCTGGATCTGTAGCCAGGAACTCTGACCATTAGACCATAGAGTTGACCCATTGATATATATAATAGGTGTAAGACCCTCAAAGGTTTTTTATCAAACAATCTATATCAGAGATTCCCATCCTGTTTCACTTCATGGCATACTTAGTTGAAGACAATATTTTCACGGCAAGCTTGTATAAAGGCTTTAACATAATACATTGTACTAATACATTTATATACAAAATTAGAAGGATTGGTTTCGAGAAGCAGTTGACGGTAAGTATTCCTTTATCAGTGCTCTCATCAACTTACAAAGCAATCTTTCCATTTAATATAATTTTTCCAACAAGAGCATTCTGACTGATGTCCTCAGACATTTCAACAATACACCGGCCTATCGTATTATTGGACAGAGATACTTGTGAAATTTGCTCTTTAGATTTTTTTTATGAAAATGGTTTCAGAAATGACCTGACAAGCTGGCTCAATCAAATTTTCACCATAATATGTAGATTAGTATTTTTTTTGTGATCAATTCAGAAACTTTGAATGATGCCCCAGATGCATCATCTAAAACTTAAACCCTTCTTTTTTACATTTTAGTTGGTGCCTTGCGACATGGTTTTGAAAGAAGTAATATTATGGTTTTTGGGACTCACTGGAATGTTTGATGGCTAGATGCCACTTAAATACGCTAAGGATAATTGTTTAATTAATCGGGTTTTCTAAACAAAAGAAACGGATTGAAAATGCTCGGTCACAATCTTCATTCCAAGTGAAACCGAAAACCAAATAACTATCGTTATCGTTATGAAACTTTTGGAGGCACAGAATGGGAACTAGTAGTAGATTTATCACTAATTGACTTGTTAAATTAAAACCTTGGGAGAATAATTGCAGCACACTTCCAGAATTCCTTGGAACACCAAAGCGCCAGGGCACACCGGTTGGACACCACTGATCTAGAGACTAACTGAATCTAGGTCAACAATATTCAACTTTAGTTTAGGGCTAGTGTTCTAATATGGCATACAAAATACTAACCAACGATTTATAATATTAAATAACGTTTCTAAAAGAACTGTAGTCAGCTTTCACTAACAACTTTATAATGATCAAACAATACATCTGTGAGTGGGTGAAATAACTCCGTTCTGTCAAGGATTATTTTATGTACGTGTGCAGAGCGGCGTTCTTTGTTTCCTTTTGTTGTTTTCCACCTCTTGCCTCTTCAAATATATCATTATCTTGAGTGTTTGTAATTCTGATTGAAGACTTTCATGTGACATGTGGGGCTTGTGACTCATAATGAACTTTATTTACAGTTTTAACAAGAGAGGAAAAAGATTTCCCACACTTGACAATCGTGGCGATAATCTTTACAGTGACATATCTCGATAGCGGACACGTACCGTTTAATGTATATCTATACATTCAACACGTACCCACACAATAATAATGTCAATTATTAATAATTTTATAAATATTACTACTTGAATACAATTTAATTTCCCTATATGATTCTTTATACTATGTAAATTTAATATAAAAAATAAATAAAAAATTGCCACACTGTGTACTGTGCAGTATTGTATGCAGGGTGATTACTAGGACTAATGAATAAATAATATTTCATTATACACATAAAAATATACACAAATAGTATTAAATGAGAACATTATGCCTTCTATATCGTATATGTGCGCATGAGCACAAACAACTGCTGGAACAACACCCACTGATGCCTTGGAAGGGGTGAAGTAGCGTAGGGTGTTTTAGAAACTTTCCCTAGAGAGGGAACTACTTAAACTTTATGCTTGATATTGGCATTCCTGACATTCCTGCAGCAAAATATATGGAACGTTCCTTTCAATTTTTGGTCCACTGTTTAGGGATTGCCATGCATAATTTATGCATCCCTAGCAGCATCCATGTCTGTTTTTTAAATCGTTTGTTATTGGGAAGTTGTTTCACCATAAGGGACTATATAATTTTGCCAGGGAAGTTTAAAATGACTGCTATAAAGCAGAATCCGCTATTCAAACATTTCCAACATGGGAGATTTCACCGTATTCACACACACACAAAATCTTGAAACAACCCCATTAAATAATATATATTTTAGATTCTTGTATTAAAATAAAATGGAATACTAAAATGAAGTTTATAGTGAATCGGGACAGATGATATAATTTTACCTACTGTACATATATACATACTTACATACATATATACATACTTACATACATATATACATACTTACATACATATATACATACTTACATACATATATACATACTTACATACATATATACATACTTACATACATATATACATACTTACATACATATATACATACTTACATACATATATACATACTTACATACATACATATATACATTGATACATACATAAATGGACACATACATAAATGGACACATACATATATACACACGTACTGTACATAAATAATACAAATATACCAACATACATACAGTGTACTGTGTGTGATCTATGTGTCTGTACTGTGTGTGATCTATGTGTCTGTACTGTGTGTGATCTATGTAACTGTACTCTGTGTGATCTATGTTTCTCTACTGTGTGTGATCTATGCGTATGTACTGTGTGTGATCTATGTGTCTGTACTGTGTGTGATCTATGAGTCTGTACTGTGTGTGATCTATGTGTCTGTACTGTGTGTGATCTATGTAATTGTACTTTGTGTGATCTACGTTTCTCTACTGTGTGTGATCTATGCGTATGTACTGTGTGTGATCTATGAGTCTGTACTGTCTGTGATCTATGTGTCTGTACTGTGTGTGATCTATGTAACTCTACTGTGTGTGATCTATGAGTCTGTACTGTCTGTGATCTATGTGTCTGTACTGTGTGTGATCTATGCAACTCTACTGTGTGTGATCTATGTGTCCGTACTGTGTGTGATCTATGTGTCTGTACTGTGTGTGATCTATGTAACTCTACTGTGTGTGATCTATGATCTGTACTGTCTGTGATCTATGTGTCTGTACTTTGTGTGATCTATGTGTATGTACTGTGTGTGATCTATGTAACTCTACTGTGTGTGATCTATGAGTCTGTTCTGTGTGTGATCTATGTAACTCTACTGTGTGTGATCTATGATTCTGTACTGTCTGTGATCTATGTGTCTGTACTTTGTGTGATCTATGAGTCTGTACTGTCTGTGATCTATGTGTCTGTACTGTGTGTGATCTATGTGTATGTACTGTGTGTGATCTATGTGTATGTACTGTGTGTGATCTATGTAACTGTATTGTGTGTGATCTATGTGTCTGTACTGTGTGTGATCTATGTGTATGTACTGATTATTACAGAGTTCGTCAGAAAGGTGATCCAGCTCTATGAAACCACGGTGGTGAGACATGGGTTAATGTTGGTGGGGCCTACAGGTTCCGGCAAGACGAAGGTGAGTACAGCCTCATTTTATTTGACAGTAATGTATTCCGTTAGAAAAATAAACCGCTTCCTCTTGGTTGTTCTCATCAAGATCTCACTTATATTTTGTCGGTAACTAGGAAGGTCTCAAAAAGTACTTTTGTAACGAAAACAGAAATTCATGCTCCAAGCAGGCTGATAAATCCCCTTGAAACGTTAGCCGTCCCAGATGTGTGTTGGTTGTATGTTCTATTCCAGGAGATACGTGTTTTATATTCATAACATTGAAATTTAACAATTTCCACGATACATAAAGTGAGATGTTTTGTCACTATGTATTTACTTCATTCTTTCTTTCCAGTTGGTCTTGGATAATATTTATGGATTATTACATTATAACAGACTTAAAACATTATTAAAGTATGGGGATTTTAGTTTTATTTGTTAGTATTTTATAAAGATTCAATAATGTGTTAGTAGAACTATAGTGGGGTGAAAAATTTATTAAAACTTTCTTCATTATTTATATTACTAGTCGTAGTATACTTTCAGTGTCTTCTAAATATGTTTATTTAATAACAGTTAACTTCAAGATGTATACAAATTTTACTTTTGTTGGGCGCCATACCTAGGACCTAGGAGAAAAATAATAATCAAAAAGAAAAACATTTACCTCGGCTAATTCAGACAGTGGCACGACAACTTTCAATACTCGAGACCACCGGAGAATACTTAAAATAAAACATGAGCGATTTAAAAAAGAATGGATTGTTGAAATAAAAAATGTAGTAATCTAGACTACAAATAAAAAATGAACGTATAAAATAACAATTATTGGAACTTTTGTGTATTTATTATTGTTTCCTTTTTTACCACAACCCAATCCTACCTATGGAATTCCGGATAGTTATAATTCTAATTTGACAAAATAAAATAGTATTGTTGAAACAAAAAAGAAGAAGAGAAACAAAAAAAATTTAGACATAAAATAAAATATTAATTAATTCTCTGTATTAGATAGTCTTTCTGAAAGTTCTTACAGAAACTCAGATATTTGATAGAAGAAAAAAAAATGTGAATTTAAAATGAGTTGGCTTGACCTCACTAATGAATTAGTACATGCTGAAACAACACCAGCTTCAGAAATTTGTTTCACTTTATTAATGTTAGCTCGTACACAATTCTTTTAAAAAAATCAACAGTCTAGCTCTTGCACATCTACTTAGCTTTCCATTTGCTACCTGCACTTTCCTTTACAACCATTAATTTACTTTAAAAATAAATTAAATTAAGAGCTCCACAGATTTGGCTCCATGTTAGACCAACACCGATGAAGAAGACCCAGTCTCATACAGAAAGACTTCCAAAATCAAATTTAAAAATGTTCTATTCTTTACTTACAAGTCCAAAGTAAAAACTAATATATTAAAACAAAATATAAAAGTTTGGCTATGGACTAGGGATGATAATCAAATGCAATGCAGGTTTAATATAAATATTCAACTGTATGCCAATGAATGTGAACAATGTTTCCTTAAAGAATTAAATATTTATTTCTATCTGTCAGAACTGAAAAGCGCGCTAGTTTAGAGTTATTTACATCTTTCCTCTTTTGCTTCTTTTACAATCACGAGATCTGCGCATGCGTAAAAATAAATCATGACAGACATAGATCAAGAAGAATCTACAAACTTCTTATAAGAATAATTAATATGTTTAATAAAAGGTAAGTGTTCTTCCTTAAGTCAAAATTCCTTATTTAAATTGTTTAAAACAATGTTATACGTTGTTCCTTCCATCCTTTTATTTTATTGGATGGATGTAAATAATATTATTTGTAAGGCCGGCAATACAGCGTCCGAGCTTTGAAGTGCTTAATTTCAAACGAAAATAAATTGGAAATTATTCACAAAAATTAGAAAATATAGGTAAATACATGATAGGGTGGCAAATAACGTTAAAATAGTCATGTAATTCCAACTATATTGGCACGTCCATGGTGTGATAAAAACAAAGATATTTATATAATTTGTAAAAATTATAATGTTACTTTGGATAAGATAATAAGAACACAATTTGAATAGGTTCCACTGATAAGTTATCATGTTAATTAATTTAAAACTTATGACATATTTCTCTTGTTTTGAATAGAAACAAATAGGTTTATTTTATTATTGTTATAATATAAGATGTATTTATGATATAGTATTTAATAAAATTTCTAATACAAATTAAGTCAAATATACGTTGATAAAAAAATTTACGCTTTGAACACAAGGGAATGTACTCTTTCATATATTAGGATTTTTTCCATAGAATTCCCAAATTTCCGTGAAATATTTTGATATCGATTGGTTTAAACCAACACAAATTTTAAATACATATTTCAATACAAAAAGTAATAAAATAAATCAATAGTGTAAATACTATCTCTAACCAAATTATTGATTATTTCCTACAGATAATAGTTTGTATTATTTAAAATAAGCTACAAATAACACATGGCGTAAAGTCACATAGTATTAGTGTGTTAGGCCTAACCCTCGAATGCTATTCCTTCGTAAAATTGACTACCGTGGGGTACAAGGATGTCATGTTCCTTCCCTTACACGTGGGGTAGACTGTTCACCTCTCCAGTAACTTCAGTTGGCCTTGAAATCTCACTATCGAGGATAGTGTTTCCCTTGTGGCTTGCTTTGTTTGTGCTCTGGGAGAAGCTCACTCGTAAAAGGTACGAATGTTTAGCATTAATAAAACATTTTACTAATGTAGTGACAATGGTATCTTACAAACTAAACCTAAACATAGTTGCAGTCTTGCTTCCTACTACGCATGAGAACATGGTAATAAACCATAAAACCAAGGGTGCATGACTAGGACATTTTGCAGTCACTGTTCTCGTGACGTCTGTAGAGAAAACAGGGCAACTAGCCAAGAACTCCAACCACAAAACCCACAATAAAAGTAGAACAAGGTAAAATACTCACGTACTATGAGAGTTAAAACAATTAATAGATAAAAAAATATATATATTTAATAAATAATCGTATCAATGACCAATTACTTGGTGTGTCAGCCCCGTCCAATCCGAACGACACACACACACAGTCTCTCTCTCTCTCTCTCTCTCTTTTTTTTTGCGTTTTGCATATTTAACCGTAAGAGCTATCTAATTTGGTCGCCTTGTGTAGACTATGAGTCGTTCTGGTGGAACGCAGCATTGTCCAGGGTACACATAGGAGGTTGTCTACACGTCAATGAGATTATGGGATGATAATGATTACGTAGTTGAGGAGGTTGAAATGATCTTAAACCTAGCCATAGCATAGCCAAAACCTGGTGAATGTTGGGGTAATTATCCTTTTGAGAAAACTATGAATGGTGCCAGCGAAGAATCAAACCCGGGACACCGAAGGCCGTCACTGATAATATTTACCAAACATTTTATGCTTACCTATCCTTCTGGAAATCCCTGTGTTTATATAATGAATTCAAAGCAGATAGAGATAGCAGCAATAAATATATGCATATTTATTAATTCTTTAAAGGTCATTCGACCATCAAAATTTGATTGCATTATTTTAATAAGCTATAAATATTGATTCAATTATCTCAAATCATTACAGTTATCGAGTAATAGCAGTCAAACTTGCTATTTTATCCATTATACGTGCTTATTTTAAGTAAAGTAGTTAATGCAAAGGGATTAAATTTATTCTAGCTAGACATGCATATGAAGTGTATGCAATGTAGTAGTTACAAGATCGTTCCACTTTTATTACTGGTTGTAAATTGAACACTAAACAGTATATATAAATCTTAAAAGTGATAAAAAAAAATTAATTTCACATGAGTACTGCATTTCTTTAGGTACTTTCCGATATCCGATATTGTTTGATGTCCCAGGGCCTGGCTATCACTGGTTCATAATCTGCTATTGTTTGGTGTCCCGGGGCTTTGTTACCAGTGGCTCATAATCCAATATTATTTAGTGTCCCGGGGCCTGGCTACCACTGGTTCATAATCTGCTATTGTTTGATCTCCCGGGGCCTTGTTACCACTGGTTCATGATATTCTATTGTATGTTCCGAGGACTTGTTACCATTGATTCATAATCTGCTATTGTTTGATGTCCCGGGGCCTTGTTACCACTGGTTCTTAATCTGCTATTGT
>CABEEJ010009284.1:0-19378 GCA_901482245.1 Timema douglasi
GTGTAATGGTAGGGTGATTGTGAGATGATATGAAGAACCTACAGTTTAACGTGGAATCCGAACCACGGTGGAGGCCTGGCATTCCCTTTCCTCCTGTAAAATTATAACCTACTCATTCCCTACCCCATTGATATAATTAAGATTTAAGCATATATCCAAAACGGATATGCAGACACGGTGACAAAAAAAAAAGAAATTTTACTTTATAGTATTTGTTTTATAGCCTCCACCCCTCTCTCCCCTATTCCACTGAACAAGAGTTCACTTTATCACCCCTTGAATCTGACTTATTATTTTGTATCGTCTAGTATTATATCGAATATTTGCACAAAGTCTCATTACACCTTTTACATTTCTGTAGTTGATATTATGTCGTAAGGGTTCCTTGCATCTTATCACGTGGCATCAGCTGGGCCCCGACTCTTATATTTCTCCCCTCACTATTTCTCTCTCTCTCTCTCCGTTAGTAGATTAAAGTATTGATATTCGGATCGATAGCGGGGATAGTCGAGTCGCCGGTGGCGCGGCCTAGGATACTCGCATTCGCCTTGCAGCTGTGGTGTGCAAGCGCCCTGGGTCTTCGCCCCTCTATTTCCTTCCCCCCTGCTTACCCCCCTCCCCCCAACACAAAATACTTCTTTAAAAAATAACTAAAAATAAAAATAATAAAAAAAGTAAATGTATTATCGTCAAAAAACCTGCACCAGGTTAATTCAAGTACATTGTGAGGTGAAACCGCAGTGTTGGGTATGAAGGAGGAGGGGAGAGTACAAAGGCGGGACACAAAAAGGGTTAGGGGACATAATATTAAAATCTTATAAGCTTTTATAAACCATAACTTTTAAGTATTCTAGAGAACAAGTTCTTTATTAATTTGTATTAGATGTTGTTTGGTGGATTTTTAATTTACTCTTTATAATGAAAGGTTTTTTTTACATCGCGTTTCACTATGCATCCAGGACATAGAACTACAAGATAGCGATATCAGGATAAGGAAAGTAAAATTTTAGTGGGAATCTTCCCTGACATTTTCTCGTGGGAGAGTGGAAAAACGAACCTGAATATACATGGCCAGAATTTGAACCCCAACCACCCCACGTCAAATCAAACGAGTTTAAAGTATAAAGTCAACCTTCCCACCGATGCGGGCTATCAAAATTAAAACACATGTTTTGATGTACTTGAAATTTTGGATATTTTTACTATCTTGAATATATGTAGACTGAATAAAGGCTTTTGTGCTACTGAAATTTAAATGTTTTCTTTTAGCACCATATCTTAATCAATACCCGTTCAACCTATATGCACATGTTCTAACTACACTAATATTATAGGTATAAGAAAAATTGAATATAAAGGAAGTGCACCATCATTTGTTTGGAAGGAGAGTGGTAAACCATTTAGTAATAAAACAACTTCAGTATTACTCGAGCTGGATTCGAATCCCTCATCAGCAGTCCACTCTATAGTGAGAATGAGGTGGCCTGGTGGCATTCGACAACTAAAGAGGGTATTTAAATGGTAAAGAGACTCGTTTGATTATAAACATGCTCACAAAACTTCTAAACGTGTGCATCGATTAAATTAAATTAATATTTATGGAATTAAAAATTGTTTAGATTACATATTATTATGTTATTATTACTATAGGTCTTTGTGAGCGTTTTATTATCCTACCGGGCTGTTCCCAACTTGGACTTACATTTATCCAAAGAAAACGTAGGATTACCTCAGAGCGTCTCGCGTCTGCGACCAGAGACCGGACTGATTTCCATAGTTTGCTATTGGGCTCGTCCCTCCGAGGCGGCTGCGACCGGCGACCAGAGTACGCGTCCAACGTCTCTACATATCCACACTGCTTCAGGTATGATTCACTCGGCGCGTCTCACGTCTGCGATCAGCGACCGAACTGGTTGCTATAGTTTGTTATTAGGCCCGTCCCTTCGAGGCGGCTGCGACCGGCGACCAGAGTATGCGTCCAACGTCTCTACATGTCCACACTGCTTCAGGTACGATTCCTTCGACACGTCTCGCGTCTGCGATCAGAGACCGGACTGCTTGCCATAGTTTGTTATTGGGCCCATCCCTTCGAGGCGGCTACGACCGGCGACCAGAGTATGCGTCCAACGTCTCTACATGTCCACACTGCTTCAGGTACGATTCCCTCGGCGCGTCTCGCGTCTGCGATCAGCGACCGGACTGGTCGCCATAGTTTGTTATTGGGCTCGTCCCTTCGAGGCGGCTGCGACCGGCGACCATATTGCGTGTCCAGCGTTTCTACATTGCACCTGCGTCCAAACTGCTTCGAGAGCAGTGCGGACGCAGCCGCACCACCGTAGAGACGTGTGTTTTAGTGGAGTTGTATTTATCTTTGTGTTTGATTGAACTGGTTTTGAAAATGGTCAAGGATTTATCCAATGAAGAGGAAGAAAATTTAATTGAATAGGTGGCAAAGTACCCCTCAATATTTGACATATCTTCGCCAGTGTACCGAAACCGACATGTGAAGGACAACAAATCGATTACTCCGACTTAGTGCCATAGTTCATGCAAACACTATTCCAAAATAACAAAATAACGCGGAACATTAAATAGAACACAATTGAAAAACTCTGATAACTGCGGAACGATCTGTACTACACATAAAATTACCCACGACTGGCGACCAACAAGGCACATCTAGTGAACCATTATATCCCCTGTATGCGACCCACCCCACCACGTCTTCGGTCGCAGACGCGAGACGTGAGTCGCACCGAGGGAATCCTACCTTAAGGGCACATAATGTCGGTATTAGTAAATGTTAATGCAGTTTTTTAATATTCCCATGAAGATTGGATTAGGCATTATTGAGTTTGGGATGGAAGTGAACGTGAGCCTGGTTCAGTATTTTTTTTATCTAGGTTTGATAAAGTAAATTTTACTGACTGAAATAAAAATATTTAGCCTACCGGTAGATACGTTTAGTTAAATTTTATACACACGGTAGTATAAACATTTCTTGAATATCATTCTGTTATGGACATCGTGTCATTCGAACAGGATATTTTCCCTTAATTTAAAAGGTTTGAATCTTTTTTTTTATCATGACAAATATTCAAGAACTGTAAAGATTATCGTATACAGGAAATTAAACTGAACGTATCCATTGAAGTAACATTTGATTTATTTTGAACAAAAATATTTGATCATATAAAAATTATTAAAATACTGAACTTAAATCGCGTTCACTTCTACTCCTCACTCCCCCCTTATAATAGATAAACTGCCTCGGTGGCGTAGTTAGCCAAGAAGCTAGTTTCGTGTTGAGCTAGACCGCCGAGGACGGGGAGATCAAGGTTCGAATCTCACTTGGGTGAACTAGGGGGTGGGGGTGTTTTCCCTAAATGGTTTTCCACTCAAATGCGGGTTAAATTCCTCTAAATTTAACCTTCACAATTCCTAACCCGTTAGCTTGATTAATACTTAAGCGTATGACCTGAACGGGTAGTAAGACGTGGTGCTGAGTATTATTATTATTGTAGTGAAAACCAAACCCAGTGCACTTGGTTGGTGTTGAAGACAGGCCTTAAGATTCAGACGCATGAGTATTGAGTACACATGTTATTTTAACTACGCTAGTTAGTAGACCCTAATAAAAGTAAGGGAAACGGAGCTATAACAATATACAGTAGCCCCATGGCTTCTTTAGTGACAGCTGACGGTTTTGAAAAGTTACCAGACTAAATTATGTATCCATACGCCGAACCAAATGATCTGAAAAAACATGTGTTTAGCAGCTGTCCCTACTGACAGTCAAAATTTAGGTATATACCTAAATGTTGACTGTCAGAAGTCAGCTGTGAGCTGTCAGTCAGCACCAAAGAAGCCACGTGGCTACTGTATGTAAGGAAGAAACACAGTACGAATTGGTGATGTCTGTGACCAAGTGTCTAGAGGTATCGATCGACCACTTTAAGGAACCCTAGCTCGATTCCCGTTGGTACACAGCCCAATTTTCATAAGAAAAACCTTTTATATAATAAAAAC
This sequence comes from Timema douglasi, assembly GCA_901482245.1. NCBI lineage: Eukaryota > Metazoa > Arthropoda > Insecta > Phasmatodea > Timematidae > Timema > Timema douglasi. Next base: position 4,030 of record CABEEJ010009284.1, read on the forward strand.
ATTTATTTGCAGAGCATTGATGACATTGTATTATATTATTAGTATTATTTTACAGGTATTTATAATATATCTCAAAAGGGACAGCTATAAATCATATGAGTTGACGTATGCATACATGGAAGTAGATATAGTAACTTTTATAAGTGTCAAATAAGCTCTTGCTATGAAAATTGGACTGTATGTGGGTTTGGCTGGCTACTCGATTAATCGGGGCCAAGCTTAAGGGAGTTATTTAATCTTAATTATCTAGCCACTAGGTAATTACCTATCTAGCATAATTCTCTAGATTTTTGAAAACATGTTAAAATGTTTTTAAGGATAGTATGTATTTTAATAATAAATTAGCTTGTTGAATTGCAATGTTATGCCAATTTGTTTAATATTGTACAGTTTTAAATTTTTATATATTGCATTAACTTACCATCTTATGTTTTTATTATTAAAATATATTGACTGTTCGGTGCTAAAAAAAACTAGGCCTACATGGAAATGCAAAAAGATTTATTCATTTATTATTAAAATAATAAAAACAATGTCCAAGAATTAGTTAGTTTGTAAGTGGTGTGCTGATATAATTTGTGGGTCTAGAAACTAAATGTTAAATACGCCCCAAAGAAAGTAAAGAAATAAATATTAAATAGCAACACTAAAATCAATATTTTACATCTGAAATGTAGGCAAGCTTTGATAGCAGATTTATGTCAGCATACTTTAACCATTTTACCGGAATATCAGTGGAACAGTTTCACAAATTCCATCTGACAACAATATTGGAGAAAATGTCAGAATGCCGGTACTCGCATGACACGATGTTAGTTGAAATCTGTGCTCGCTCAAAAACCAGAGGGGGGAATAATATATACCTGGTTCTTTCTTTTAACAGTAAGCTTCGCCTTTTAAATCCTATTTTGAATTGTTTTATCAAATACATACGACTAAAGGCAAGTCTATTAAAAATATTACTAAATGTTTAAATAAATTGAGAGATACATATATTAATATAACTTATTACCTATTTATACCAAATGCTATTTTTTACTTTCTCATATTGTAATATTGCCAACGTTTTCTTTCTCCAGATTATGAGATTAGCGTTTTTTGTTCCCCCAAACAAAAAAAGTGGGTTTTACAAAAACGTCTCTCTTTCCCTGGGGCTATAGACTAACAAGCGATTTAATAGATTTTAATCTAACTTGATACTTCGAGGTGCATTTTTTTTAAATCTAAGTTTTAGTTTTAAAATTAAGGGTAGTTTACTAATAAAACATTTTTTTGGAAATTTGAAAATTTTCAAACATGGTTTAAATGTTGTTTTTTTTGACACGTTGAACGATTTTTTAAATTTTGTTATACAAAATTTATATCAATTTTGTTTTAAATCCATATCTGATAAGTATTTTTATGGTTGTTGTGTTTGTATTAATTAAATAAACTTATTGAAGGCGTAGCTTACTGAAAATTTTATATTTTATTATATTATATTATAGTATAATATAGTCTATGAGAAAAGTACGCATGATTTTTTCTTACCATTTATTTTTTAAGTGAGCGTGCATAAAAGCAATTTCAGAATAAGTCGCTGACGTAAAAAAATATGTACATACTAAATTGATGTCATTAATGAGCCGTAAAATACTAGAATAAAAATAGAATTCTGATATCAAATTACGAGTTGAAAATAACAAGACGATGGAAATAATTTTGTTATAAACCGAGCGTGACTAGATTTCAACCAACTCAACGTTAACGTAACGTTCACTTAACGTAAGGAAACACGTTATGTGATTAGGATTCACGTAATATAAGATTTACTGTAGCTAGAAAAAAATTGTGGCAGGAGGCTACGACGTTTTATATTTCATGAGACGGGGACAAACTATTACTAAGATATCTTCTGCACACCATGAACAAACAAAGGAAGAACTAAATATCCGTGTTTTTTTTTTATCACCGCGTCTTACTACTCGTTTGAGTTATATACAGTAGCCCCGTGGCTTCTTTGGTGCTGACTGACAAGCTCACAGGTGACTACTGGCGGCTTTGAAAAGTTACCAGACCAAATTATGTATCTCTACGCCGAACCATATGATCTGCAAAAAAACATGTGTTTAGCAGCTGTCACTTCTGACAGTTAAAAGAATTTTGACTGTCAGAAGTCAGCTGTGAGCTGTCAGTCAGCACCAAAGAAGCCACGGGGATACTGTTCTAATGCACTCATTACGCTAATGGTTTTAGAGATTAGAAAGGTTATACTTAGAGGAAGTGAACCCGCATTTGCGTGGAGGGATAGTGGAAAACTATTTTGTAATAAACACTTTCAGAACTCCCGACTGAGATTCGAACCTTGATCTCCCCATAATCGGCAATCTAGTCTGCTGCGAGAGTAGCGCGTCAGACCACGCGGTCACCAAAGCGGGTAATAACCGTGTTGACTTTGCTCGCACACGGTTGGCTGGCTAGAACATGTGTTACCCTTCACGTAGCGTTCATGTAACGTGAAAGTTCTCCCTTGGACAACACCAAGTTAAGTCCAACGTGATGGCTTACATTTAAAAACACGAGGCGAACCTTTATGTCACGTGAACGTAACGCAAACATCAAGTTGATTGTGATACTGCCATTAGCTTGGCTCAGCTATCAGGGATGTGTGCAAAGTTTGGTTGGACAAAGATTTTCATTAATTGATTTTCCTTATAAATAAATACATCTAACAAAATTATAAACACAAATAATATACTGATATGAATGAGTTTAAATACAATGAGAATGCAAAACAATCATAATTACCTTTACATTTATATGATGTATTTAACGTGCACTTTATGAATCAACTGATATCAGTACTTGACTTTAAAATAACTTAAATATATGACAGACACAACACCCAGCCTCCAGACGTTTATTCATAAATGTAAAAGGGGAATCCACATTTTACCAATGATACATTTTTCGGCTATGCGGGGAATAAAACCAGGGACTCTAAACCCAGTATAGAGACACGCTAACGACTGACCTAACGTTTAGGTCATGTATTTGTAGTTTAGTGGCGGCTTAGTATGTTTTTAAGTTCGTTCAGAAGATGTATATGATGGAGTAAGAGATAAGTAAACCTGTGAATGAGCTTCCAGCATATTTTTGGTGTAGATCGGTTCATCGCAGCCTTTTGTTTAGGATGGTCGGTATTTCAAATTGACTCATCGCTCATCATGAGGTCTTGAGGAGGTCAAAGTACATCAGTTCATCGCATCTGCCTCTTTGCCTGTATAAAAATACATGTTTGCCTTTTACTGATTAACCAGTCCCTACGATGTCGTCGATCAAGATTGTTTCAATTAAACGTTCTACAGCAGTCATTGTTGATAAATACAGATTCTGTAAAATGCGGGTTCTAAAATCCGGTGAAATAGTGTGGTGATGTGCTAGGTTAGGTTAGGTTAGCAAGTGAGAAACAACAAACACTAACATCGGGAAGGCAAGTAAGGTTTGTTTTCATGCATGAGAGGACAGTCTGACCAAACTAATTATTGAAAAAAATGTGTTTACTCAAAACTAAATAAATCTGTTCTACCTTTGGCTGGGTACGATGAATCGATACAATTGTTAGGTGCGATGAATTGATATGTGCGATGAAACGATAAATGCGATGTATCGATTGATGCCCCATTTGTTCACAATCTGGGTTAAACTGTGAGAAGCTGATTCTCATGCTCATCAGTAAGACGCTTTCTAAGATGGTTTTTTCTAATTTTCATGGCTGAAAACACTTGTCCACATGAATATGTGGATGTAAAGATTGCCATATATATTTAGGCATGATTTACCAAGTTTTGAAATGTTGATTTTGTCATGGTTTTATAAAAATCCTGTTTTGTTTTGTTTAAAAAAGTCTTCTTCACAACGCAACACATTTAAATTATTTAGCCCTCGGGCTGGACTGAACACACCGATAGGCCGTTTTTAGCCCGCAGGCCATAGTTTGCCCATCAATTTCTTATACATTATACCTTACTCATCTTTACTTTATGAGTACAATTTGACGTATATAGCCAGGTTGATTTTTAGTAAGGCCTTGAGTAAAATAAAAAAAGATCAATTTTAAATTTGTATTTATTAACGCTATTCCCATTAGAATGGACCTGAGAGAGATATGATGTAATTACTAATTAGGTGTACTGGATAGAACTAGCTCAAGATAGGGATAGGGTCGACTTGATATAACTAGCTCTATATAGGGATAAGGTGTAATGAGGTGGACTAGATAAACTAGCTCAAGATAAGGATAAGGTGCAATTAGTTGGGCTGGATAAACTAGCTCAAGATAAGGATAAGGTGCAATTAGTTGGGCTGGATAAACTAGCTCAAGATAAGGATAAGGTGCAATTAGTTGGGCTGGATAAACTAGCTCAAGATAAGGATAAGGTGCAATTAGTTGGGCTGGATAAACTAGCTCAAGATAAGGATAAGGTGCAATTAGTTGGACTGGATAAACTAGCTCAAGATAAGGATAAGGTGCAATTAGTTGGGCTGGATAAACTAGCTCAAGATAAGGATAAGGTGCAATTAGTTGGGCTTGATAAACTAGCTCAAGATAAGGATAGGTGGTGTACTTTTGAAAGTACGGTAATGAACCTTCACGTTCCTAATATTATAGATTGAGTGAGTAGTCCACCGAATTACTATTCTAGCACCCTAGACTACTCAGTCACTGGTCCGTATATTTATTTTTTAAATTCAAGTTTGAAAATACAAGTCAATTTCATCAACAAACACAGTAGGCTCACAAAATCGTTAATTATTATTATTTTTTTAAAGAGCCTTCAGTTAACAAGTTTTTGACGAGCATTAAAACATTAGATTAAATCGTCGAGTAAATAATACGGAAGATATTAACAAGCTATATCATATTTTTTTTATAAAATCTATTTATTTTTTTAACATGCCAAAGGTTTGTTTTTACAACAAGGTAAGATTTAAATTTTAATCCAAAGTGATCTAAAAAAGCGAACAACAGAGATTATATCGTCACGCTTCGTGTATGGTCTACAGCCCTAAACTTGGCAATGAAACCCAGAAACTCTGGCTCACCGCCAAATTTGGCCGCACGAAACATTTTGACGTATTCGATGTCAGTTGTAGAAGTCTCGTGTGAGTGATAACAACTTTAGTTTTAACTTTCGGAACAAAGTTATACGTGGAAGGGATAATTCCATTTCTTAGTTACGGTGGATTTGGGGACAAGAAACAGATCCGGCTTTTGTTTCTGATAGTAGAGAATGATTATTATTTTTTAGTACACATTCTTACCACCCGTTTGGAATTTTCGTGTGTATACTAATTACTTTAATTTGTTAGGGGTAGGGATGGTACATGTACGGAGGGAGAGTGGAAAACAATTTGGTGGAAACCACCCGAACAAGATTAGGTCCCCGAACTCTCATCATCAGCAGTCCACTATATTACGAGCGTGGTACTTTAAACCACTCGACCACTGTAGTGGGCTCAGGAAAATTAATTACTTTTTATTTGTTTGTGCACATCGTCATTCCATAACCAAATTTTCTTAGGAAGAGCCTTACCAGACAGAAGAGTTACTAAATTTACTTTCACGTATCCATACGTCAAGTCATGTGATCTTTAGATATTTATAGGTACTGTACTTAAAGAATAACAATAATAATCTTTCTTGTTAACTAATTTCCGGTAATAGAAATTACGAGAAAACTGGTGAACCGATTTGACAAACGAGCACTCATTTTAAAGAGTAGGTGTCCAGGATGTCGGCAAAAAATAGTAGCCTCCAACAAATACCTGATTTTATTAGGAAATGTCAATATTTTCTGATGTGTGAATAGTGGCTCATCTGTATAGTCATTTTTAGTTTACTTCATAATGAAAATCATGATTTGTGTATCGCTCTTTGCTTTGTAATGATGATGATGATGATGATGATGATGATGATGATGATGATGATGATGATGATAATAATAACGCAATTCTTACATGAGTGGCGGCTTGTGTATAGGCACTGCGAAACTGCAACACCCCCTATTTCTACTTGATATTATCGATAACATTATTTATAATGAGTCCATTTTTTAAAATTCTTTATTTATTTTTGTAGTACAATATATACTCCTTAAGCTTAATGTCAGTACTTCAGTAGCCATCCCCCATTTTATGAAAAAGACACAAACATATTTGTATGGTACTGTGTGCTTCACAGTGCCAGTGACGTGGTGTTTGACTGTTGTGCGCATGCACACATAGGAGTGGGGAGGAAGGCAGAACTGTTAGAGAGAGTACTGTAGCTCTCGCAGTGCCGGCTCTGGCGTGATGGTGGAAGGAAGTTTTTTTTTTTTACTCAGCGTGTGTTGTGCTTAAAAACCGTGTACCATATTATTGAATGTGATAAAATGTAGAAGAGTGTAGAGTTAGATTATTATTCTGCTTCCAACAATTCTATTTTATTCTTATTTTTTTCGGTTATTTTATTTAACAGAGAGACTAAATGCGCTCGCTGTACTTTAAATGGAGAAAAATTTCCTCAATTGTCATCCAAAGATCAAGGAAAAAATTATTGAACTTTTTGCGCAAATTAAAACAAGAAGAATGGATTTCATTTTTAAATGAATAGACCAAGCTTTAACTGTAACAATTTAAGTTAAAGTAAGTAAAATATGTTTCTTTTTGTTAAGATTTATCAAGTTCTGGAATAAATTTTATTATATACATTTTTTTTCCTTTTACATAATTTTAAAACAAAGGCTAAACATTTTCTGGTGTAGCACGCCCACTAATTTTAGCTACGAACCGCCACTATTGGTACGGTTCTAAAATATATAAAGAGCTTGGAGAGGGATTATTTTAAAGTTATCATTTTGGTGTGAAGAGGGAAAATTATGAACGTTTTGCTTAAAATTAAACACCGAACGCTTAGAATCTACGGAAAGTTGATAGCCCTTGACGAGTAAACTTTTGACTAGAAAGTCGTGTGAGGCCTCATTCCGTAAATCAATCCACAATAAACATTTTGAAAACTTTTTTAGCGCGATAATCTGCAGATATCACTACAATGCTACACTAGTTAATACAATGCTATTAATGTTGTTGATTTATGTCACCGCGTCTCACTAACATATTCGGGTTATTTACACAAATGTATAGGGTGGGTCGGAAACAATTAGACGATATATGCTGAGGAAAATGATGGACAACGTGCTGAGGTTTGCCTAACGTTCGGTGGAGCTCACCCGAGTGAAGTTATCTTCAAAAAGTGAAAAAAAAAGTAATATGTAGTTTGATTTTATTAAAAAGTGAATATTTAACTTTCAATTAAAGACGTTCTAATTTTCAAGTTAGTATTCATTTAATTGTTTCGGCCCCCCCCCCCCCTATACTTTTAGAATATTGTGTTAGGGATGAGGAATGTTTATTTTAGAGGAAGTCTAATCTCATTTCCAGAGAGGGAGAGCGTAAAAATAACCCTCAGTACAACTGAACTGGTTTCGATCCACGTCTTTGGAAATCTATTCGATTACAAGCGTGACACCTTGTACAATGTAACCACCGAAATGGGTCCAAATTATAAAATACTATAATATAAAGTATATATGATTGTGTTATATCGGTTGTTTTCCAACTAATACTGGGCTCATTGCAACTTTAACAGGACGAATTACCTTATTGAAATTACAGGCAAATCTTTGAGCCCAAATATTTAAATAGCCATAAGTTCAAATAACTTGCAGTTTCTATCTTTCTCTTTAGTTGTGTTTTACAAAATGATCTATGTAAACTTAAATGATTTAAAATGTATTGATAGTCACCAGTTAAAATTTAAATATAATATTATACTAAATTTTGAATAAGAAAAGAAAAACTAAATACATTTCAAAAATAAATTTGTTATTTTAAATAAATAATATTGAACAAATTTTAAATAGCATATTTTTATTTATTTTTTGTCAAAATTTTGGTTTAACGATATGATATAATAAATTAGCCTATATGAGTGGTAGAAGATGGTACTCCTTAGTTCAGTGGTGTGCAACTACACCGTGGTTTTGATAGGAAGCCAGTTCTGGAAGGCCATATCTAGTATCAGATTCCTTACTATACATACTTTTTTGGTAGGATAGAAGACCTTCCAGAAAGGACTTCCTACTACCGTTTTGGAAGGCCCTCTCTCTTACTAAAATACTACTATACAGTACGATTCTAGTACGAAATAAGGCTTTACAGAAAATACTTCTTACTACTGTTTTGGAAGGCCCTCTCTCTTACCAAAATACTACTATACAGTAAGATTCTAGTACGAAATAAGGCTTTCAAGAAAATACTTCTTACTACTGTTTTGGAAGGCCCTCTCTCTTACTAAAATACTACTATAAAAGTATGATTCTAGTAGGAAATAAAGCCTTTCAGATTGGGCTTCCTACTAAAATCAGGATATAGATGGCAAAACTATCAAGGGCTCCCCCCCTCCACGACGACGCCTTTTCCTGTTTGATGACGACCCTTGGTCTTCCGTCTTCAAGCTCCCGTGGCGTGGAATACTTCATGTCTTCCAAGTGGCTCGTATTTTATTTAATGTGTCGCTTATTTGGGGTCATGCTGCGGTCGATAGTTCTATGCTCCTAGTCTTCACTCATCACGCAATGCGCATGGCAATAAACAGAGGGGTGGGGGGTGGGGGTGGAGAGCTCTTTATCTGCACACGTACACAATATTTATTGATAAACACTTACGGTTCGATAACAGGTTGTGGGGTACTTAAGGTGATTAGTACAGTTCAATTCTTATAGGAAGGGACTTAAAACTATAAACATATTTTATGGCATTAAAAACTTATAGTATTTTTACTATATTACTAGCGTTATTATGTAGGAATTTATTTAATTTATTTCGGGTATATAAAGTGCACTCTCTGAACCGACTGATTACTTTAGCACACGATAATTTCTATGAGCGAGAGCAAAAGGACCTACCAATGTTGCTAGGAAAGGTATTTTCACATACCTTCCAGGATTCTTTTACATGCCACAATCGATATGGGGCCAATGGTTTAACTTCCCCTCCTAAGTAAGTTGTACTACGGATTCTTACTGTGGGTTTGAACCCAGGAGCCTTCGGTCCTAAGTTGAGCACTTTACCCCAAGACCACCGATGTCAATTAGGTATTGATAATATCTATCGAAAGTGATGCTAATTAGACCTGACTGGGATTCAAACCCTCATATCTCCGTAATTAGCAGGCTAGTCTACCACGAAAGTGATGCCTAAAGATGAGTTGTCCAAGCTGCGACAGTTACCTGCGACTGCGGCTGGAATCGCAGTCTTCGTGCATAAGCAGTTTGTTCTTAGTCTGTGACACGAGGCGATTGCGGCCAGAGACGCAGCGACAGTGTTAGATTATTATTATTAGCACCACGTCTTACTACCCGTTCGGGTTGTACGCACTTACGCTAATGTGTAATGTTAGGGTGATTGTGAGATGAAAATGGAGGACCTACAGTTTAACGTGGAATCCGAACCACGGTGGAGCCCTGACAGTGTTAAGAGTTGTAGCTACATTGCGTATTTGTGATTACATTTTGTGTGTTAATCTATTTTTAAAATGTTTGGACAGCAAACAACTGGAGGTGTTAATGACCCACTCGTAGGATGTTGGGCCGTGTGAGTTAGTATCCCAACATCCATGTGTGTGTGTGTGTGTGTTTTAAAACATCCAAATAACTAGGGCATACATACATGTTTTCACCTTATTTATTTCCTTCTGCTCTACAACCATTATATATATATGAGATACTAACTCGCACGGCACAGCATCCTGCGAGTGGGTCATTAGCACCGCCAGTGTTTGTTGTCTAAATATTGTATATATATAAAAAATTATATCGTCATCTTCTTCTCCTCTCAAAATATCCAAAAAGGTTTTGTCACTCGGGTCCTATGTACTCTCATCCATCTCAAAAACGATTAGTGACTGCGGCTGGTGTCGCGTCTTGGAAATCACCCCATGCGACTGTTGCATGAGGCTAGTGTCGCCACGATCTATCGTGACTCCAGCCGCATTCACAGGTCACTGTCGCATCTTGGACAACTCACCTTTAGACCATTCGTCTATTGAAGTGAGTCTGTTCGATATTAGTTGGTCTTTGTCATCCTCCGTGTCTTAATCCCCGACATTTATATACACATTTAATTTCACTAAAATTATTTAATGTGCACTTTCTGGACCTGGACATATTTTTTGTCTGAAGAACAGCATTTAGGATCTAAATATAAAAATGGGGCTCAAAATAAAATACATATCTTCGGTAATTTGTAATTTGTTATTTAAAAACAGAAGCACATTATATAGACAAACTAAAATAGTAAAACCGTTTATAAAAATAATCGGTTCTCTAATAAAACAGAACTTAATCAGATGAATAAAATTTTGTTAATATATTTGATCTTTTCTTTGTATCAGATGTAAATTTAGTAGTCGAAATTCTTAAAACTGCTCATAAATGTTCGTCGGTTTGTTGAATAGAAGTAGTATCATGCTCTTTCATATGACTATATTTATTAATTCTGATATTTTTTACTACGCAACTATTTTTTCGTAGATATATTGTGGGCCGCACGAAGATAACGCGATTTGCTCAGGGTTGGTATAAGGCATCACTATCGAATCCCGGTTAAGTGGTGGTTTAACACACTTCTTCCATGCATATGTGGGTACACTTCCTCCAAATTTAACATTCCTCTCACCTAACACATTAACATAGCTACCTAGTATATATGTGATACGTATACTTGTAAGCCTAAAGGGCAGGAAGACACAGTGTTAAATTAAAAATATATTTAAATAACATCATCACTAGGTGACCTGGTGGTCTAGGGGTAAGGTGTCAGACTTCTATGCTGGCGGCCGGGGTTCAATCCTCGGTCCCGGCAAAGATTTTTCTGAATATCAAACCCTTCCTTCACCTCTGACAAGACATCTTGTGAATGTGAGGAATGCCAGGCCTCCACCGTGGTTCGGATTCCACGTTAAACAGTAGGTCCTTCATTTCATCTCACATCACCCTATCATTACACATTAGCGTATGTGCGTACAATCCGAACGGGTAGTAAGGCGCGGTGCTAATAATAATAATAATAATAAACATCATCACATGGTTTACAAACTAACTTAATTCTAGATCAAGTACCCCGACAATAAATCTATCACTGTGAAAAAGATAATGCCTTAATTTTTATTACTAGTAAATATTTCAATTATGCCAGGAATCAAACGTGGGACCCCTTAATTCTGTAGGAAGATACGTTAGCGACTGAGCGAAGTTATCAAACGGTAGTGTTTGAGAGGAAATGTACCCCCCATTTGCGTGAAAAGAGAGAGGGTTAAACAATTAGGACAGGCTTCCTTCAAAACTCCCGGGTAAGATTCAAACCCTGTCACTGACAAATTATACTGGATGAACCTGACATTTAGAAAACGTATCCACCGGTTCGGGTAATACCCAGTAACTCAATGACCACTAAACATTTTAGAAATGGAACCCAATTTTAATAACGGCAAAGTTTCGTGACCCACTTAGATTTAATGGTCATGAAAATGGGCGGAGAGGTGTTTTACATTATTTTTACATACCCGTTTCGGTGGCCGCATAGTCTAACGCGCTACTCTCACAATATACTAAACTTCTGATGATAGAGAGATCATGGCTCGAACTCAGTTAGATATACTGATGGTGGTTTTATAAATTATTTCCCACTCACTCTCCACGCAAATGCGGCTACATGTCCTCTAAAAATTTAACTTCCCTCATCCTTAACCCATTAGAGTAATTAGTAGCTAAGTCTATAGCTCGAATGAATAGTAAGACGTGGTGCTAAAATAATAATAAATATATATATTTAAAATTCTACAAAAAATATCCAATTCTTATAATGGGGCATGTGTGAAGGACGCTCTTGTTTCCAGTTCCTGTTGATGACGTTACAGGCACGATAATGAAATCCGATACTATACGCATTTTTTCCTTCTTTTATTTTATTAATATTTTCCGATGTTTCGATTATCTATATTTTATAATAATTACAAAATGTTCCATATTTCAAAATTCAAAACACAACTAAAATTTGAGTTGTGATCCACCGTTTTGCAACCACTGCGGTAGTTGATTTCAGAATAGTAACGGTATGAATGTTTCTTGTCACCCTGTATACAGCGATTTTCCAGATGCTAATTAGTCAAGACATGCACGTGACTGAAATAATCTGGGGTTTGTTAATTGCTGGTGTTGACACGACTACAAATCACACACACAAGAGTTAATTTACTTGCATAGGTGGTCACGCAGTATAAAAATGTTTATATATTAGGTTGCCGGTGATGGGGAGATAGAGGTTCGAATCCCGGTGAGGTGTACTTAGTATGTTCTCCCCTTCTTTTTTCGCACTAATAACTCCAGGCCTGAATTTTTATCACCTAAAAAGGATCATAGAATGACATATAAAATGACCCAAAAATTCTAAATATTGACTTCAATTTTTTTATTGAACTAAGAATATTAATTAAAAAGACTCGTAATAAATGAACACGACTAAATAAACACGCACTTTACAAAAATATGAAATGCAACGAAAAGCCTTTAACAATTTAACTCTTGTATTCTGCTAAATATAACACTGATTTACTAATACCTGCTTCAGAAGTAATAACTACCCCCTCCCAACGCAACCCTCTCCAGCCTAGTTGCAGTGTCTCACCAGGAATAATTAAATGCAGATAGCCCGAGCGCAGGTAGTAAGAGACATTTCACAAAAAAAGCCATCTTTGGATATCAGTGAAATTTGTAGTTACTTTCAACAGATATATGAACACAGTCCAATTTTCATAGTAAGAGCCTTATCCTACAACAATAAAGGCTACAAGCAAGGGCGTAGTAAGGTGAGGGGGGGACTTAGGGAGGGTTGGAACCACATATAATTTGAAGAGCCTCTCTTAAGGGGACAGGGGTTCCATTTATACTTTTATTGTTTAAAGATATATTCAAATTTTCTAGCAGAACCCCAGACCCTAAAAAAAAATCTTTCTACACCTTTGTTAATTTATTCTACTTTTACGTAACCATACGTCTGGTTATGAATCTTCAGCTGTCACTTTTGATATATTATATAAATAAATATACAATAATATTATGATAAAATACCCGCCTCGGTGGCTTAGTTGGCTAACGCGCTTGTCGTGTTGAGCTAGACTGCTGAGGACGGGGAGATCGAGGTTTGAATCTCGGTCAGGTGAACTGGGGGTGGTTTTTCCTAAATGGTTTTCCACTCTCCCTCCACGCAAATGCGGGTTTACTTCCTCTAATACAACCTTTCCTAATCCATTAGAGTAATTAGTACTTAAAGCGTATAACCCGAATGGGTAGTAAGACGTGGTGCTAAATATTATTATTATAAAATGTTATCAATTTTGACCATAAAAATATATGTTTATATATTCTAAAAGATTCTTCCTATGAAAATTGGACTGTGCATGACCAACCTCTGACTGTATTATTGTGGTTTCTTCCGTGCACACTCAAATTATGTCTTATTATCTTATTTAAAGCCAGTTGATAACGCACCATCACGACCAATTGAACGGATCTAACCTCCATGAAATATAGACGAGTGTGTTATGAACATACGAGTACATGAACTAAATTACACACGCGAAGACTATTTATATATGCAAATGGCTCGGTCTATACTTTGATTGTGTACCGTACATGATATCTTTAGTAATTTATAATATAGCCTTCAAAATATCAATCTGAATTTGATAGAGTTCTTAAAATAACTTGAGTGTGTTTGGTTGGTAATAGTAAAACAAAACTGTAATTTTAGTTTATTTTGGTCTCGTAACAGCTGTACTAAAAGCTCGTTAGACACAGAAAAAAAAAACTATTCCGTGATTGAAAATTAATTAATTAGACTAATTCTCAAATTATTAATGAATATAAATTATTTAAGAACATTTTTATTTTATTAATACCACACTGAATACAATAAATGTGCTATGTATGAGGATGATATCACTTCAAGGAAGTGTATCCGCATTTTCTTGTAGAGAGAATGGAAAACTATCCAAGGGAAATCACCCTTAGTACACCCGACTGTGATTTGAATCCCAATCTTCCTACATTCGACAGTCTAGTCTATTGTGGGAGTAACGCCTTAGACCATTTGACCATTGAAGCGGGCTTAGAAGATTATTTATTAGTGGTTGAATAAAATGTAACTATAGTTTTAGTTATATGTGATTATTTTTTACCTTAAATATATGTATAAATATACTTAAACAAGTTTTTATTGGAATTGGATGGAAAATTGTCACGTGCTAATACCCTTAGCATAGAACTAACAAAAAAATAACGAATTATTAATTATGCTAAATAAGGCATCAGTTAGGATTGGTTTGGTTTTCTAATGACGAGGAGCTCAGAGCTCGAAAAAAAAAGGAAGTTTCCTACCTGTGACGTCATGGCCCGTCATAATANTCCTACCTGTGACGTCATGGCCCGTCATAATAGGACTTCCCATGTTAATAAATTTACGTTTTACTCTGCAGATTTTAAAGATATAAACTTTAAACGAAACCATCAATTCTTAAATAATTCTAAAAATAGTCTTACAATGTCAAAAAATTGTTATTTTTACCTTTAAGTGGTTTTTTGTAAATATATTTTTTACAAACCTCTAAAACTTAGGCTATTTGGCTTGGTCACGAAATTGACCTGCAAAGAGTCTTACTGTTAGGATGTAGATTAAAAAAGTTCATAGTAGCGTATGTCTAACTAAAATATGACACAATAAAAATGTAATTTTTAAAAAGCAAATCAATAATTTCAAGGCAAAAATATTAAAATGACTGTGTAAACTCGTCAGAGGAAGAGGTGAAAAGGGTTATCAGCACGTGGACAAGAGCCCTCTCAGGGTGAACTTATCATTTTCTTCCAACTCTTTCTCTTTTGTCATTAACGTCTAAATGCGATAGTGCTTAGACTGCTTATGTGTGTCAAGTTAAGATGCAACCCGCTTCATCAAATAGCTTCAAAACCTCCTAATATAGATTCTACTTTCCTCGTCCTTACCTGACTAGCGTAAATGTGCAGGTAGCTCTGGTGGGTAGTAAGACAGTCTCATGTCAAGCTTGTTTCATAAAAAAAAAAAGTTTCAGTCCGTTCTTTCAACTTTGCTCTAATACATTTTTTCCGCCTTTATTAAACACTAGCAGCCCAACCCGGCTTCGCACGGGCATAATAATATAATAAAAGAAAATACACAATGTTTTACAGTGAGTTTC